>BJBW01000188.1:467-53057 GCA_004320125.1 Scolopax mira
ACACAAAAATGGTTGGTTTTACCTCAAACCGGGACAGCCATAAAATGAAGGACCTGCACAGGAGATCCAGTTTTTAGGAATAAAATGGCAAGATGGATGCTGTCAGATCCCAATGGACATGATCACATGATCAATAAAACAGCAGCTATGTCTCCACCAACTAGCTAAAAGGAAACATAAACTTTCTTAGGCATTGTGAGTATTTGGAAAATGCATATTCCAAATTACAGCATGATTATAAGCCCTCTGTATCAAGTGATCCTGAAAAACAACAATTTTAAATGGAGTCATGAGCAGCGACAAGCTTTTGAACAAAATAAACAGGAAACAGTTTATGCAGTAGCCCAGGGGGCGATCTGGACAGAGCAAATTGTTAGAAATGTGCTCTACTCTGCAGCTGGGGAGAATGGTCCTACCTGGAGCCTCTGGTAGAAAGCACCAAGGGAGACCTGAAGTTGATCCCTAGGGTTTTGGAGCTGGGGATACAGAGGATCCAAAGCCCACTATACTCTAACAGAAAAGTAGATACTGGCAGCATATGAAGGATTTTGAACTGCTTCAGAAGTGATCGGTACAGAACCACATTCCCTCTTAGTTCCACAACTTCCAGTGCTGGGCTGAATGTTCAAAGAGAGGGTCACATCTACACATCATGCAACACATTCTGTGTGGAGTAGTGATGCTGAGTGGGTTGCAGAGATCACACAGTCAACTTGAATGGGAAACCCCAGTTGTCCAGGAATTCTGGAAGTGATCATGGACTGGCCAGAAGTAAAAGATATTGGAATATCACCAGAAGAGGAGGTGACGTGTGCTGAAGAGGTTTCCCTTTCTAATTAATTATCAGAAAATGAGTAGAAATATGATCTGTTCACTGAAAGTCCAGTCATATTGTAGGAAAACACTGAAGGTGGAAGGTTACTCTATGGAGACCTACATGATAAGTTGCAGAAGCTGCTGAAGGACAAATTAAATCAAGCCAATTTTCAGAAGTGAAAGCCATCCAGCTGGCTTTAGACATCGTGAAGAAGAAAAATGGACAGTACTTTATACTGACTCTCAGATGGTGGCAAACACCCTGTGGTGGTGGTTGCACTAATGGAAGTAGAGCAACTGTCAGTGCAGAGGCAAACCCACCTGGGCTGCCCCATTGTGGCAAGATATGTCTGCCCAGCTAGAAAATATGGTTTTGAAAGTACATCAGGAAGATGCCCATTTAGGAGTTGGGCCACTGAGGAACATCAAAATAACCAGCAACTGGATCGCTTGCTCAGGTGGATCTGTACTGGCAACATGAAGATCAATTAGTCATACCTTGGTGGGCCCATGACACTTCAGGCCATCAAGGAAGAGATGCAATAAATAGATGGGCTTGTGATTGAGGGGGTTTATCATGGACACTATTGTACAGGTTATCCAAGCCAAGAGCTTAGGCCCTCTCTGCTATGGGGAATGATGGCTGAAATACAAATGTGGGGAGGCCTGGCAGATTGATTATATCCCACTCCCACAGACCCATTAAGGCAAGAGGCATGTGCTCACGATGTGGGAACCAACCACTGGGTGGCAAGAAACATATTCTGTGCCCCATACCACCGCCAGGAACACTACACTGGTCCTTGAAAAGCAAAACTTCTGGGAACATGGCACCCTAGAGAGAACTGAGTTGGACAACAGGATTAATTTCCAAAACAACCTCATAGACACCTTGAGAAAGACCATGACATTGAGTGGATATGTTACATCCCCTATAATTTGCCAGTCTCTGGGAAGATTGAATGATACCATGGATTGCTAAAAACTGAGAGCAATGGGTGGTGGGGCCTTAATACCTTGGGATACACATTTAGCAAAAGCTACCTGGGGATCTGCAAATGAAGCTGGCTCTGCCCAGTCAAGACTTCCATGGACTGTAGAAGAGGGTAAAGTCCCCAGAGTACATAAAAAGAATACATTAGAGAAGACAGTGTGGGTTAGTCCTGCCTTAGGCAAAGGCAAACACATCTGCAGGAACCTGGGTGCACCTGTTAGGTGATGCAAAAGGATGAGGAATTCTGATGTGTACCTCGTGGGGATTTGATTTTGGGTGAGAATAGCCAACAAATCAAATTGTATTATGTTAATTGCTAAATAACCTTGACTGTATGTCATCACTACTGCAATTTCTATAGGCTATTTCAATGGTATTGCAGTAAGAGTCACCTAAACTACTAAGCATTAACCTTGATGAAACTGAGTAAAATGCAGCAGTAATGGAATTAGATCTGATTTCCCCAACTGGCACCCAGCAACTTCCTCAAGATTGACATTTTGTACTGACAGACTGTGGGCATGGGTCATACCAGATACACCAGCTCTGAACTCCAGATACAGCATGTACAATACAACATCACACACCATCTCGCTTGCCCTGAAAGACTGATGGGGCCAAAGCCATGGATGAAATGAATTCTTTGAGCAGGATGACCCATAGACTAAGACAGGGAAGACAAGTGGTGATGGACAGAAAATGTGAAATCTAAGCATGATATAGATGTTATAGTATAAAGGGTAGATAATGTCTTGGGGATAAGTTTAATTTTCACAAGAAGCTGGGTCTGGACACCCGACCCAAACTAGCTAAAGGGGTATTTGATACTGTATGATATCATGTTCATTATATAGCTGGGGGAGCTGTCCAGTGGGGCAGGAATCACTGCTGGCGAGTAGCTGTGCATTTTGGGTTCCAGTTGGTGGGTGGTTAAATTGCATATTAATAGTTTCTGTATATTCTTTTATCAGTACTGTTTTCTGTTTTTCCCTCCCCTTTGCTGTTCTGTTAAGCTGCCTTTAACCTAATCCATGAGTTTTGCCTTTTTTTCTTCTCATCTCCTCCCATTCCAGATGGGGAGAGGTGAGAGCGGCTGTGTGGTTCTTTGTTGCCAGTGGGGTCTAAACCGCACGACCTGATCATTAAAATAATTTGCACATCTCTTCTGGTGGCACATGAGAATGTTATTGTCCTGTCAGGCTGTAGATAGTGGGCATCCATACAGATTTAAGCCCAGTAAGGAGGAAATTGAAGAAAAATGTGAAGATAAGATCAGGAGTTAAAAAAGAACTGGAGAAAATAGGTGCAAAGTAGGGCGTTTTCTCTGTTTGTTTGGTTTGTGGGTTTTTTGGTGTTTCTTTTTTTCTCCTTTCTTTCTATATCTTTTTTTTTTTTCTTTCACTTTTTGGTTTCATATCTATAACCTGCAAGCTTCTTGAAGTTTGCTTTAGTTTTGGCTTCCAGTGCAAACCTAAAAGAGAATCAAACAATTCTCTCAGGATTTCTGCTGTATGGTTCAGTGAAACCTGGGCAAATCTAAACAGGGAGATTTTGCAAAGCCCTGATCCCACAGATTTTTCTTCAGTATATTTGATTTTTTTATTTTTAATTTTTTTTCTGCTTGCTTTTTAATGTTGTCTAGCTTCCTGCAAGTGTATTACATGAAGCTTTAGAAGCTGATTTAAGGTTGCATCATGCAACAAATGAGGAAAAGGAGGGGAGAAATTAAAAAAAACCAAACCACAAATCAACCCTAAAAATATTTTCCTTGTCATGGACTTTTGCTCTGAATATAGATAATATAAGTAATATCCAGTAACTGATTGAAAGTGTTGTCAGCTCATTCAGAAATAAGAATGTGGCAGAAGAAAACAATGAATTAAAAGTCCATTGTTCTGAAACGCTCTAGAGTTTTATCTGTTGCCAATTCCATCAATTGCAATATGTGTCCATTAGTACTCATACAACTCAACTGTGCAATGAAATAACATATTAGCATTTAACCTGAAAAAATGAAGTTATTCAAGATTTACATAAAATTATGGAGTAAACTCCAAACAGGTCGCCCTAGAAATGTATAATTATGCTCAGCAGTCCTGTCAGCACACATAGAAACAATTTTATTCCTAATCATCTTCTGCTTTTATTCACTCAGGAATGTATCATTAAAATTTCCACAGAACAATGAGTCTTAATAGGTGCTAATGCAATTGTGAATTGTAGTAATTGTTACCTAAATTAATCTCTGTATGTTCAGTTTCTTGTTGCCCTATGCAAAAGAGTGTGATAAAGATAATATAAGAACTGAAATAAGGAGAAATTATGCTGTTCTTTTTAGGCAATATTTTGTTACCATTTACTTGTTTGCTGAGAGATTTTTATGGATAAATCCACTAGGGTCAATAATCAAGTAACTTTAATTAATTCAATTTTTTATATGTAATTTTGATTTATTAAGTTGTATACTTTTTCTTAACATCTAGGAGTTTGAAATGGAATAATATGCATTACTGTATACAGTATGTAATAAGCTATGTAAAGGGATCTGTACTGTCCACTATATTTTTGTTCTTAGATGTATATATCTAGTACATTTATGTATTACTGAGCATTAAAGTGGTTTGTAGGTGGGTTTTTTAAGTGGTTTACAAGACCAACCTAAATGTAATAAAAATTCTTCTGGAAAATATAAGGAACATTAAGCAGCTCACTTTACTGATCAGTGAAATGCAACCAACGCTGGGGGGAACAGAGTAGCTTGCTCACCAGCATACTCTGCTCCTGGAGGCAAGGCAGGAAGATTACTACCATATTTAATTGAAACTCCAGTTTGAGGATTTTAGAAAGATAGAAAGTAATTATTCTGACTGAAATTTGTCTGCCTTCCCATGCAAATATTACCAGAGGGTACGTGAAGACCAAAACACAGTTTTGCTGATGGGAGGTGACCTCAGCCCAGCTATTACAGAGTTTTGAGGGAGAAAGCCCGCTTAGATTGACTAGAATAGGTTTCCTCTTTCATTACAGAGGCTCAGCTGTAACACTGATTCTCATTAAATGAGGTGGTGCTTATCTGATGATGTCTTCCTCTAACTTACTGGTTTGCCTTTTTTTTTTCTTTTTTTTTTTCTTTCTTTTTTTTTTTTCCAGGACAACACCTTGCTTCCTCATGGTCCATCTTTGAAACAATTCTTAAGGTTTTTCATTTAAGAACCAAGTACCAAACCTCTCTTCTTGCCAATACAGCACTTCTTGGACAAATAATCCATACATTTTCTTAATTGTGAGTCTGTTCCTATGCTTTCTCCACCCTATTCCAAGACTGTCCACGACAGGCAGCAGGTTTCATTAAGGAAAGAAAGGATTATAAGCCTGTAGGTTTTGGGAAGAGAAAAAAAAATGTATAATTTTTTCTAATGTAACATGCTCAGTTACTGACAGAACACTTTCATCCTTTAATCTCATCCATCTTGTCTGTTGCAACCATGGCCATATCAATTGCAAAGCATAATTGTTTTATATGATGGTATATATCATATCCTTTAACACACTAGAGGGGTACAAAGAACGTGTGATTGGAAATCTTAATGCTGAGATTTTCTCAAACTAATGCCTTTTGTTATGAATAGTAACATTGATGTTGGTAGCATGATCAGATTTGATTTGAAATGAATGTCTGGATGGTTAGAGTTAACAAGGGAGATGAGTGAATAAGCAATTTCTTAAGTAACTCAAATGCTAGCAGCATTCTAGTAATCAAACATTTTTGCTTATTCTTGTGAGCTGCTATGTGAAGTCTCACAGCTGCAATGGAGTTTAAGTGTAATATATTTATTTATACATTGCCTCCCCCCTAATGCAGTATATTTTCATAGAACTAAATATGTGTAGAGTTTTATGATGATTTACAAACCTGGCAAATTCTGTATTACAGCCATAGTGTGCCAATATTGTGTGCCCATCTGGAACTTGAGGAGAAGATTACTGTGGGATCTGAAAATTACTGCTCATAACTATGCATACACAACTAGCAATTTCTATTTCAACTGTTTCTGAATGAACACAAGCTACTGGTCACAAACGACAGAGGTCAACTCTTTAATTTCCATTCAGTAACATTTCTGGCAGGAAGAATAAACTCCCAAAGCCTAGTGCTTCCCCTGGAGCTGAGAAACCAAAATCCAAAACAAGTGGTGCACCCTCAGAAATAAGAGCAGATATGCAAGAGTTGAGAAAAAAAAAATGGGAAGGGATTAGGCAGCCTCTACAAATCCATTCTCAACTGATTCTTTGTTGAAATAATTTCTTTTGTACATTCTAGAGAACAGAGGAAATTACTCCATGCTGTGATAGAGGAGGAACAAATTGCTCAGGCCTATTGCTTGAGGGACTGCAGTCCTTAGAAATTATGTCTTGGTGACCCACGTGGTGTAGAGACTTCGAGAAGCAGCAGGACAGAAGACAGAACACTTGAACCCTATGTATATCTGTGTGACTTTGTAACACTCCACAATGGTATTGACTTTTATGAATTCATGGTTCTTAGTCGTCTCACTGTTATCCACTTCCTAACTTATATACCTTTGGATGGCTTCTGGAAGACAAAGAGCTCAAGTCATGTTACAAGTCAGTAATGACTTTAGATATCTGACTTGTGTATGGGACCTTTCTCCAACATAAAGTATGAGCATATGTGGTCATTCCCGTAAAAAATCCTAAGATTTATGTGTAACACACAGATATATGAAATATAAGTTATTCCTTGCTCCAAAACAGAAATTCCTATCATTGGTATGAATTCATAGTAAAAATCATAGTAGTTAACTATACTGAAACAAAAAATGAGGATACAATGCAATATTTGGTCTTATTTAGAAAAATAGCAACGTGTACTTTCTAAATTTGGTATTTTATCATTTTACACAAAGAGGTTACATTTACATTTTTTAAAGGAAGTATACCTAGCTTTTTGGACTTTTCATTGGGAAAAGCAGTGTATATTTCATGTCTAACTGATGGTAGTTTGAAGTGTTTGCAACAGGGAAGTTTGATTTCAATCTTGTTCTGTGTATTCCTGTCTTTGCAATTGGCTAGTATGTGGTCTTGGTCAAATTGTTTTTCTTTGTGCAAGTTTTCTCAGTCTCTTCTAATATTGTGAATTAATAAGCATAAAAAGAGTTGTAGCATTTAGTTTCAAATGTGGTTATATTCCACCTGTGCACAAATGTAATTTACACTGGGATAGCTCTTAGGCAGTATCTCCAGTTCCATCCTTAGCCTTGCTCTTACTGGGGACCTGGAAGAGTTTTAAAGACCTTGATGGATCTTATGCACAGTGTGGGATTTGTAAAAGATTCTCTCATCTTTCAAGGAGTAGTATTATTTTCCAACCTGGTGTGACTGTTTTGATGAAAGAGCATAATACAAAATATCATTTGTTTGCTGGGAAAAAATAAATAAAATAAATAAAGTTGAGAGACAAAATTGGCCACAATCCTGAGATACTCACAAGATTACTATAAAAATAGCAACCCTTTAAGTTGAAGTTACTGAAAAATACTGTTGATTTTTGAGGTTTTGGGTTTGTTTTTTTCCTGTATGTAAAAGAAGAAATTTAAATTAAGGGGTAATAAGAGACAATTACCTAGAAACCATTTTAAATTGGTTAGCTGAACCAATAACATACAATATTTTTAGATATTTCTTATGGTGGCAGAGAGTGTGGATTAAATCATATTCATTAAAACAAAACAAAACAAAACAGCATAGACTCATACAGTAGCTAAATATCTCTAGAAAGCTTGCATGGTGCTACTCAGGCTTAGTTCCTAAAAAGTGTCTGTATCAACTACAGTCAAAATAGGTTGGAGTTTAGGAATGAATTGTTCATAATGATGTGGAAGAAATATGTGGGAAGAAAAGAGGAAACGTTGAGTTGTCTGCCGAACTGGATGACTGTTCATACATACATACAAACAGATGTGATGTTCACTAGACACCACTTATGAAAAGACAGGGGTTTTCAGCTTTGTTCAATTAACCACAGTAAATGTGAGCAAACTGAAGGTCAGGAAACCCTTTACAAACAAGTCATTGGAAGAAATGCATCTAGCAAAATGACATATTTGACTAGGAAAGAACATTTCTTCATTGTTTTGGAGGAAAGGTCAAGAACAAATTACTGGGCAAACTTAACCTGAGCAGCAGATAGATAAAGTGCAAATTGTGCTGAGAAAGAGGAGCCTTTGTGATACAAATTACACTGTGAAAAAAGCTGGCTGAGCATTGCATAACTTCTATAAACCTTCATTTCACTGCAGTAGTAAGTTTATTATGAATAGCAGTGGGGGTACCATCAGTTTGTTACCTGACCGTAAGAAGAGCCACCTTATATACAAAAGGATTCAGACTTGGAGGATATCTTTAATGTGCTTGGTATCACATGTTTTTTTTTTTTTCCCTGAGATTCTCTTTTCTATGATATATAGTATGTACATTTTTCATTTTCATATTATAACACAGTTCTTGGATTGAAAGACTTCTTTCAGGGTGAGACTGTAGTGTCACACATAGCCTGTAACGACAGGGGTTTTTTTATTTCTGCAAAATATGCTGGTTGGTTATCAAATTGCAAGATAGCCATTCAGTTTTGAACTGTTTTTTCAGAAACCATCATAAAAATATTTGCAACAGGATAACTGCACAGAGGTTATAATGGGGACAGTGAAGGCTTACTGTTACCCCACAGTTTGCTGGTCTGTCTGTTATATTTACTTGTTGATTAGGTCTTTGACCTTAGTTCTTGCCTGACGTGATCTATCTGAGGTTTTTACAGTAGGCCCTACGAGGTCTGATTGCTATGTTTAACTCTGCTCACAATTGAGTAAGTTATGTTTTGGAAATCTGAATATTACATTTGAAGTAGTAAACCAGCTGTCTGGTGTAGTTATGCTGCTGGGCTAATATTAATTTCTATTGAAAAAAGAAAAAAAACCTACAATTTTTATCACCATGATTGAGTACAAATTCTCCATCTTAAAAAGATCAAATTGTTATGCCAAAATGAAGTAAAAGAGGTCCAAGATGTAGTTGCATTAGACATTATATTTGCAAACATGACCAGAAGTGTGAGTTTATAACAAAATTTCAAGCTTCCTTTAAAGTGTTGCAATTGCAATTTGAGATGGGCCTCAATTATAGGTATTATCAAAAAAGCTGGGTCTGAGTCCCTCACAGGAATGAGCAACTCAAATCCTAAAGGAGGCTATGAATTTATCTTCACAGTACCCATTCATTTGAACAGGAATGAAGAAATCACAGTGTTAAAGTTTGGAGAGATTTGGTTACACTTCTTACTGAAATGTAATGAAAAAGGAGAAAGGAAAAAAATAGAAAAGAGATTGGTAATCTTTTACTAGAAGTTGGAATTTGGTCTTTGGTAATTTGGTCCCATTTTTTCAAGTCCCTGTATTTCAGTGTCTGACTCAGCTAAATGGAACAATATTGGGATTTCTTTAGACTCTAGGTTCAAATACTTGGGCTTCATGTCTATCTATATTTATGATTTAGCAACGATCAGTAAAGCTGCAACACATTAACTGCTGGATTGTCAAGATTCTTTTTCATTTTCTCATGCATTAAAGCCTTTGAAAAGAACATTTTATCAGAAGAATAAAGTGCTGTCTGTAAAGTGAATTTGCTTTTTCTTCAGTTCGTCAAAAAACTTGTTTAAATGTAAGGCATTTTCCTTCCACTTCCAACACATATACTAGTGTAGCAGCTCAGGTCACTAACCTTCTTCCTTCTATCTTCTTTTTTTGCCCTCAGATCTTGCTATTTCAGGAGGATGATGTGGGAGATATTCAAATCTTTATACCTCATTTAGATGACAATGGTTGTAATGAGAACTCAGAGAAGCTACTGGCACAACATGAACACATTCCCATGACAGGAACTGTAAATGAGGATTGTAAAATTGACACCTTTCTTGAACCTGTTTTCTACTTGGAAAAAAAAAAATCTTAAAAGCTGATTCCTGGGGGCACCCCTGCTGGCTCCAAGTGTACAAATAATGTTTGTATTCCAGTTCAGAAAAAGAAAAGTGAAAATATTTCATTGAAAGCTGACAGCTTTAACGAACTTTAAAGGTTAGCCTTAGTGCTAGTTAGCATATCTATTCATGTCTCTATCAGTCTATTGAATTACTTAGCTGAACACACACACAAAAGCGAAACTAAGGGAAAAAACCCAAGAAAGGCAACATTAATAATTCATAAATACTAGAGGCTTCTGAGTGACTATTTTTTTAGGGTGTTAGAAGTCTGCAAAGAACTGCATCCTGCTGTCTCCTAAGTTACTTCAGAAGCTCACAGAGCGACCCTGCCCAAGAATGTTAATGTTTCTGTAAGTGGTTAGCTACCAAAACATATTGTGGATTTTCATCCCCTCAAGCACTTGTTCATGTTTCTTTGGATTAGTATAAGGTAGGGCTTTTCATGAAATGTTTAACTGACAGGTTTTATATTTGAATTTCACAAGCCTCTGCAGACCATAAAGAACTCCAGATTCAGCCATAATCCTCTGTTACAAAGTAAATCAGAATTTTTGAACAGATTCCAGATGCCAATTATGGTAATAATAAGGATATACAAACTCCTTCTTTGCCTCAGCTGGATCAGTAGTGATGCTGTTCTTGACAGTTTAACCTGTCTTAGAACTTTTTTTGGGGGAGGAAGGGGGAGTATATTCATATTGTGATTATTAAATCTTTCCATTGAAGGCTAAAGCTATTAACATTTTTCAGAATTAACTATTTTTTCTAGGAACCTGTTACAGTGACTGGTGCAGCTGTTGCCTGACAGCGAATTGATTTTAGGCAGTATTTATGAGGGATTGAAATACAAGTTTTTAGCAATTAAGATAGTTTAGTGAAATACTCTAGCAGCAAGCTGATAATAGTGGGAGATGATGGATTTCAATACTAACTCTCCACTCAAACAAGATAAAAAAGAGGCAGGTGGCAAATGACAGAATAGATCCTTCATCAAGGCTTGACTCCCACTATTTCAGTCCAAATATAATCCCAACTGTAATCCACTCTGCCACACTAGGAACATATTTTCTTTACAGGGACTTGTACATAGATTTTTAATTTTTTTTTTTAACTGTTTGGGAGAAGATTGAACAGGAAAGAGGAAGGCAGCTCCTTTTTAGTGGCAGCCAGGCAGCACAAGGTACACTCAAAGCAATCATCATCTTTACCATACTGAGAACAAATAGGATCTTCAGTGGGGATAAACTGAAGATTATACTCTGAATCTGCTGTGTGATAACAGCAGTGCATCACTAGGGCAGCTGCATTGATACCACAGACCATATGAATGACAAACTTGTCTTTGGACAAAAGTTTACTGGTCAGTATTACAGCTCTTATTATACTGTTCATCCCTTTAATCATGTTAGTTAACCAGCCTTTGGGTGTTTGAAGAATCTGCATGTGAAATTAGTCAGATGAGAAATACAATGCTATTTCCCATGAGACACGCAGCAATGCTATAGTCGGGGCTGCAGGGAAAAGTTTAGAGCTTGGTTCAACACTGCTTTCAAATAACTGTTAATATGAGTTTTGTAAGCCATATTGATTCCCAAATACTTGCAACAGTGCAATCTTATACCAATGATGAGCTCATGGGTGCACATTTTATTTCAAAATAGACACAGGTAGGACTACAGAGAAGAGAAATGAAGTACTAAAAGTAACAGACATCAGCTTCATGGACTTTTGCAAAACATGTGACACTGTTCCACACAGCACCCTTCTCTTTAAATTGGAGAGATATTGGATTTTATGGATGGACCACTCAGTGGATAAGGAATTGGCTGAATGGTTGCATTCAAAGAGATGCACTCAATGGCTGTATGTCCAAATGGAAACCAGTGACAAGTATGTTTCTTCAGAGATCTGGTATTGTGTCTGGCTCTGGGGTCCCCAGCATAAGAAGAACATGTTAGAGTGAGTGCAGGGACAGGCCACAAAGATGATCAGAAGGATAGAGCACCTCTTCAGTGAAGACAGGCTGAGAGAGCTGAGGGTCATTCAGCCTGGAGAGAAGAAGGCTATGGGGAGACCTTATAGCTGCCTTCTAGTACTTAAGGGGACTAATAGGTTAAGTAACTAATAGGTTAAGTACTTCCTGTACTTAACCTACAGGAAAGATGGAGGACAGCTCTTTATCAGGAAAAATAGTGATAAGACAATGGTTTTAAATTGAAAGAAGGTAGATTTAGATTAGATATTAGGAAGAAATTCTTTACTCTGAGGGTTGAGAGACACTGGGAACAAGTTGCCCAGATAAGCCCTGAAAGTGTTCAAGGCCAGGTTGGATGAGGCTTTGAGCAACCTGCTCTAGTGGGAAATGTCCCTGCCCATGGCAGAGGGGTTGGAACTCAATGATCTTTAATGTTCCTTCTAACCCAAACCAATGATTCTGTAATAGGAAGGAAAAATAATACAAACGATGTATTCAGTCCTGCTATACCCGTTGAGATTTTTATCCTCCTATGAGGGCACAAACAGTCATATAATTACAAACAACAAAGTTTGAATCACAAGACTTCTTCATCTACCTGCCTTATAAGGTTTGTTCCTCTATACTGGTTCCTCTATACTGGTATATTGTATAACTGAATATGGATGTCTTCTATTTACTGAGGCTGCTAAGTAAAGTGGTTTACCTTAAATTATCCCTGGTTGTTTTTTTTTTATAATAGACTCTCAAACAATTTTTCGTATCTCTACTGAGGGATAGTAACTTCTTGAAAATGTTCTTACTTGATTATTGATATTTATATGAACACATTCTTATTGTGTTGATTTCAGTGCCAACCTATCTTCCACTTTACCTCAGATTTACTTACTATATACTTATCCTTCACCATGGCATTAAGTAAAAGTTTTATTTCTCTTATGGTGCTTACAACCAGATAAAGAACACCCCTGAATCTGAAAGACAGTTAAAGTTTCACTATGTGTAATGCTAGAAAATGTTGTAATGTCCTAAATACACATGTTCTATTTCATTCATAAATTCATGGGCCCTGATAGGAAGCACCCATGAATGCTGAGGAAGCTCGTAGATGTTATTGTAAAGCTACCATCATCTATGAAAGGCCACGAGAACAGGAGGGTGCCTGAGGACTGGAGGAAATCTTATGTCATCCAAAGGGCAAGAAGGAGGATCCAGAAAACTATAGACCAGTCTACAGGCCAGTCAGGCTCACCCCCATCCATGGAAAGTTGGTGGAACAGCTCATTCTGGACGTCACCCCTAAGCATGTGGAGGAAAAGAATTGAAAATATTTCAGTAATTGAAGTCATGATTTCAGTAATTCGTCTTCTCACTCATTGCATTAAATCACAAAATCACACAATTGTAGGAACTGGAAGGGACCTTTGGAGGTCATCTAGACCAACCCTGCCAAAACAGGTTACCTGGAGGCTGGACCAGAAGGCATCCAGGTGGGTTTTGAATAGCTCCAGAAAATGAGACTTGACAACCACTCTGGGCAGCCTGTTCCTGTGCTCTGTCATCCTCAAAGTAAAGAAGTTTTTCTGCATGTTCAATTGAACTTCCTGTGTTCCAGCTTGTGTGTGTTGCGCCTTGTCCTCTCACCAGGCACCACTGAGAAAAACCTGACCCCATCCTTTAGATATTTATAAGCATTGACGAATTCCCCTCTCAGTCTTCTCCAGACTGAACAGACTCGGGTCTCTCAGCCTCTTCTCATACATACATACATACATACATACATACTGCTCCATTTCTGTTGCTGAAGTTTACACTGGGCTGGCTTATCTTTTTAGAAATCTTTCTGAAATAGTTTTTTTTGAGGCTATGTAACATGGTGAATCTTAACTGAAAGGGAAAATACACTACCAAGGAGCCTTCACTCTTAACTTTCTGGGAAGAAGTCCCTTCTAAGTAAACAGTGGAAAACAAATCAGTGTTTCCTGCTCCATTGCAGCTTAAAAAGAACTCATTTATTCCGTGGTCTCCTGCAAATGGAAGTGGTTCCCACAGAAGGAACACTTATTGAGAGCTAACTGGGAATTACTAACAGCTGCTCAGCTGCCACTTATGGTAACTGAAACTGCGTGGTTAATTTTGTACCCACAGCCTCAGAAAAAAGTCCCCTAGTGTCAATAGCATCATAAAAGATTCATATGGAATTTTTGAAAAGTAAAAACGCCTATCGTTGTTGACATATATACTAAACCTCAACCATTTTATCTCAATTTATCCTTCAAAAGAAGAGAGTTAGGATGTTAAGAGCCTTCTGCTTGATTTATATTTCAGACCACGAGACTCTCTTGGACAGGACTACAGACTTACTCTAGTGCAGTTCCTGAACACGCTCTAAAACATACCCTTAAGATTTTTTCCTTTTAAAGATACCTGTGCCATAAGCTGGGATTTGCCCAAAGCCCCTTCCACTACCTGCTGTATTTTTCCTGCTCACAAAACATTTCATTGACCTGCTCTAAACTCCCAGTCAAGGAAAGATTGATATCTATTTTTGAAATAAGTGTCTTTTCTGAATTGTCTTGAACAAATTCAGGGTTTTTTTTTTGCCTCATTCTTTAGTTATTCTTATACTAAATTTTAAATTTACTCTTGTTATGCTCAGGAGTACCAGGAAGATGATTAAATCGAACTGGAAGACAGAAACTCTTTCTAGCACAGCACCAAGCCCAAACTAGGTGTTAATGCAACTTTGATTGTGTCAAAGTTAGATCAGCAAAAGATTGTGTCCTGCATGTGCACAACACTAACAGACCTCTGCAGATAAGAAACTTTGAGTATTCTCACTCAGGTAATGTCTTAGGGAAATTAAGCTTCCATCTTAACTGACACAGAGATGGTAGACTGTAGCAGATGAAATCTTAAGGCAGAGCATTATTTAATAATGAAGGAGGAAAAAATTGATAATGACAGAGTTATTCCTTCTTTTGGAGAATACTTACTTCCCAGTTTCCTTCAGAAATGTAGATATAAGCTTATTAACATAGCTGGTAAAAAAATGTTAGTTTTAAAAATCTTGTAAAAATAGTTTTAAGCTTGTTGTATGTGGTCTATTCTTCAGCATAAAAATATTGTTTGATACTTTGTTAATTTGGGTTAGGGATGGTATTTTCAAAAAATTAATTCTTTGTCCTCTCAAAAACTGTTGTAAATTACATTATTTGCTTGTGATGTGAATATTTTTATATACTCCTTATTCCAGGGAAAACCAGGTAATTTATTTTTTCATTTTTTTTAATCTAGTCAACATGTACAATCAGTGTTATTTAAGGACATATTTTCATGGGATATAAAAAAAACACTTTTGGAGAGTCGGTGCATGGTGTTGAATTTGGTGCATAATGGAGAGACAGGGCAGGCACATTATTTGAAGTTTAATTGTGGTACCTGTTTTTTCAATATACTTCCTGAAGACATTCTACTCATATCCTTTTATACTGCTGGGTCTAAGTGATGTGCTTTCTGGATGACATGAAGAAGTTATTGTTAATGGTGGAGATTTGACAAACTACTCACCTATGACAAATATTTGCTATGTTTATTACTGTGACACTGAAGCAAGGGCCAAACACAGGTACAGGCAGAGAAGAATAGATACTTTCCATATTTAAATACAGGTATTTGACTATTACAATCACTACAGAAAGACTGAAAGATATCTTAGCAACTGTAAAAATGTTGGGAGAATATGAAAATTGATTCTTCTACCTCTGCAATTCACTGCTTTTATTAATATTTTGTTACTGTTTCTTATTTTTATACCCTTTTCCCCTACTGTTGTTAGCCTTGTACAGGTTTTTTCCTTAGTAAACATCTAATATGCAATGGTAATAAAAACTGTGCCGATGAGGTGTGAACTGGACTGGTTAGTGATGCCAATCAACTGAATACATGTTGGAATTACTGTACTTGGTTTTGGAGTTATATTTATATTTAGAATCATAGAATCGTTTGAGTTGGAAGGGACCTTAAAGACGATCGAGTTCCAACCCCCCTGCCATGGGCAGAGACACTTCCCACCAGAGCAGGTTGCTCAAAGCCCCATCCAGCCTGGCCTTGAACACTTCCAGGAACGAGGTATCCGTGACTTCCCTGGGCAATGTGTTCCAGTGTATCACCACCCTCACTGTAAAGAATTTCTTTTAATGTGTCTAATCTAAATCTCACCTCTTCCAACTTAAAACCATTACCTGTTGTTCTGCCACTACACTTCCTCATAAAGAGTCCCTCTCCAGCTCTTCTGTAGGCTCCCTTCAGATATTGAAAGGCTGTTATAAGGTTTCCCCGGAGCCACCTCTTCTCCAGACTGAACAACCCCAGCTTTCTCAGCTTGTCTTCATAGGAGAGGTGCTCCATCTCTATGATCATCTTCATGGCCCTCCACTGGACCTGTTCCAACAATCCCCCTCATCAAAAAATCCCCAAACAACAAACAAACAACAAAAAAGCTGTACTTGATTCCATATTTCTCTAAGCTTGCACTATACCATAACACAAAATATTCAGTTGGCTGTAACTTTTTTACTACTGAGGACTAGATATTAGTGGAGTGGAAAGGAATGCAAAGAAACAGAAAAAAAAAGTTAAGGCCTCAGATGTGATGTCCAATACAACTACCACAGCTTTGCAGCTTTGTCTACTGGTTAAGTCAGTCTCAGGATCCCTGATATGGCATGACTAGGGAAGAGGGCTGAGGGAAGTGTGGTTTGCAGGGACCTCCTACAAGTTCTCCTTCTTCTAAAGGCAACTTGGGAGGGTGCTGTGAGTGAGGAGCATGGAGGACAGTTTTCTGTGGGTCTGTAAGCAGGTGATCCAGCTGGCAGATGAGGGTATCACTTTATCTGCTGCCTCTGGAGCCCCAGCAAGCAAGCTTGCAGTGCTCCTGAAGAAGGAAGAAACACAGAGTAGCTAGGGATATTTTTCATGCCAAATTTTATATTCTTTGCCATGAAGTCCCCACATAAATTCTCCCTGTGATTTATGTTATCCTGGATCAATGCAGGGCTGTATTCTTCTCTTTTTGTTTTTGTTTTTGTTTTGTTTTGTTTCTGGGAGTCATTTATTTTAATGCTACCTTTAGTTACTGCTTTTAAGAAGCACCTGAGCAGTGCACCACAGTCAGCAAGGCATTCCAGTACCTTGAAGTAAATTCTTAGCTTGCCCTTAGCAGAGGCAATTGTCAGATTCTGCCAACCCTGCTGAAAAATGAGCAACAATGTGAGTGTTTTGCCAGGAGCACTCAGCTTACTGTAAGACCAGAGCTGTAATTAAATGGGCTCTTCAAAAATTGTATTTTGTCCCTCCACAATTTTGTAAAGAGATTACTTTTCTTATAAGTCCTCCTTCTGTTTGATGAAGTCTTTTATGTTATTTCCAAAACTACAGCTCCCAAGCATTTCTCTTGTTTAGCCCACCCAGCACTCTGCTTCCTTTCTCCCTCCATGTATGATTCAGATGCTGTTTCTTAAGTGTCACTGAGGTACTTGTCTACCTCATTTTACACATGAAGCTGTTTTGTTTCTTGCACTATGAAATTTGATGGGCAGGCATGAGTGGGCGATATGTTCATATGTCTTGGGTCTAATTTACTTTTTATTTGGGAAACCTTTCTTTTAACAAATAGGAGTGATCAAATGGACTTAAACAACAGCTTTATGGTATGAGGAACATTAGGAAATAGGCAGTACTATATGGAAGTGATAATGAAGTGAAGTGGTGGAGTGTATGAATTCTTGATAACCATTAGTGGAAAAACACATTCCTTTTATAGCAGATCCCCTATTCTGAGATGACAGCTTTTTCCTCTCTTGTGAATATGAAGTGCCAGATTATAAATTCAATAGCTGCCTCTTTTCAGGGCATTGCTTATGAATCTGCCCTGCCCTGTCACTGAACATTATTAGCATTAAACACACATGCAGCACCATAAATTTACAAGATGCATGCCCTATCTGAAAAGCTTATGGTCTAAATGAGATATGAGAAATTCACAGCAAAACACAGGACAACAGTTCAGGATAGGCAGTGTGTAAGGATTATTATTCATGATTTAAATTAAGGAGGAAGAACTGCACAAAGAGGTACATGTTAGGAGAAATTTGAAAAAGAAGTCAGAGGGCACTTTATACCTAGGAAAAAGAAAACTGCTCTAGACACAGGACTGGAATGGATTCTAAGATAGCATATAAAAGGCTGTCATTAGCAAATTAATGGTCAGATTCTTCTCTGCCTGTTGTTGATCCTCAGTTCTTCAACTGTGCTTCTGCACACTGCTGTCTGCATTTTGTCTCCTTGTTTTTTAAAGTCTGATCCTAAAGCCTGAAGGTGTAGGGACACTTTCATTCTGTAAGTTATTGACAACTGTAGATCTTACTGCTTTAGATGCTATTTATGAATGTTCCACATTTTGAAAATCAAGCCTTAAATAGGTGCAGTCTGTTTCAAATGTCACCATTATTTGTTTGGTAAAGAGTGGCTGCCAAAAGAGTGCATCTGCATTGCATGGTTAAGATGAGCAGTCAGCTTTCAAAACAACCTAGGCTGGATATAAGAAAGCATATCTTAATAATGTTTTTCTTAGTGACCCCCATGCTCCTGGGTTTTGTTTGTTTGTTTGTTTGTTTTTTTAATTATTTATTTTGAGGGTCTTACCCCATGAATCTTGTTGATGTGGTGAGCTGAGTATCTTCATGAATACTTTTACAACATGAGCCCATAAAAAATAAAGTGCGTTATTAAAGAGTAAAAAAACACCATTGGTTCATGAAGTAATGAGAGTGCAAATCAGTAGGGGATTATTGGGGTGAAGTATATTTGCCTTATTCTTACACTTTTTATACATCCAGTATTGGTTGTTGCCAGAAGAAGAGCCTTTAATATGACATGCTTCAGTGGCTCCTGTGAATATTTCGGTCACTGTGAGTCTTGGGAGAATGGGTTTGTTTTTCTGGGGAGCAAAGGAGAGAGAAAACTCTGGGAAGGTACTCTGAGATGTCATCATTTAGGTGGTACAGTTTATGTGCTCAGTGAATAGAGGTTAGTTTGGCAGCATGAAGGAAAATGGCAGACATTCTTGTATTCTACCTGTAAAATGGCTGTGCAAGTTCTGCATGTTGGATAAGTGAAAAAGTTAGAAATGTACAATTTTGCTGTGAAGACAATCATTCATAGCTGTACTAGAGGACAGTAGTCACTATTTAAATGAAACATAATTTAAGGATTAAATGCACTAGGTTGGGAAAGTAGAGACTTGTGGGTACCTAAGATGTTCCAGTGGGAAGATGAGGATAAGAATTTCATTTAGGATCAGCTTCCTGCTGTCTTTCTACCATTTGCAATACTGAGCTATTTTAATTTATACTTTGCTAGAAAAAATAGGCATACAATACTCATTAGAGCAAAATGTAGCTTGAAGTTATTTTATTGTCTTCAAAATCGACAACGTCTCTGTGGCTTTTGTACTAACAGCAAGGAGGCTGGGGCTGTGTGCTCTAGGACCTCTCCTCTACTTGCCTTTATCCTGACAGCTGTGAAGTGGAAGTTTTCATTCCTTTTACTAAGTGACACTACTAGGTCACTCTGTTCGTTGTATGTACCAAGTCAGTTGCAAACACAGAGCTCTATCTTTTCAGGTGGCTGTGGTTTACAGATGAAGTCTATTCTAGATTTTCCCTCCTATCTTGGGATTATGTTTCATGCCTGGACTGCAGCCGTGTTTTGTGGTTTTGCTTTTATTTGTTGGTTCGGTTTTGGGTTGTTTTTTTTTTGTGTGTGTGTGTGTTTGGTTTTTTTTTAAATCTTAGCTTTTAAAACCAATATTTCCAATCTCTTATAACCTAAGGCATTTAGATCTTTACAAATTCAGGATTTCATAACACTCTTTGCTTGGACTGTAGACATCCATTCTTGTTCAGGGACCACACTGTTACTCTTGCTTAACCACTGGCTTGTCAAAATCTTTCTTCCAGGAACCTTATTCATCAAATATTTTTCAGTTACCTAAAAATGTCCTTAATGCACCACAGGCGAGTCCCACACTCAACTGTGTTTCAGCTGGCAGTGACCAGTAAAGTATCCCAAATTTCTGAAGATCAGTATCTTGGCCTTCTAACTTCCCCCATCTACAAACTTCCACTGATCATTTTGGGCATAGCTCCAGCCCTCCCTTGCTTCAAGAAGCTTGCAAATGGCCTGCCCTGCCCTCAATGGGCCACTACTTCATCACTAGGGTTTTTGGTGGTCATCTTACTTCTCATATATTGGAGCATTTCTGCCTCTTGTGTAGTAAGAAACTTCATTATTTCAAAGCAAGGGAAGTTTTTAAAGTGTGAGATTTCTGTAAGATATACATGGATGGATTCTATAGTTGCCTTTAATGTCTCAAGAATATTGTTAACTCTGGGGCTAAAAAGACAATCTATAATTGCAGGAACCCTCATACTTCAGCCTTAATATTTGAAAGTCAGATATTTGTGCGGATACTGTGTCAGATATTTTCTCCTCTTTCTTCTCCAAGCTAAACACTTCTGAGTCTTGTGCTTGTCCTGGTACAGATTTACTTTTCTATGACCCAAAAATCACTTAACATTTTCAGCAGGACAACTTATTTACCAAAACACATGGATTGAAATCCAGCAAAAATATGTTCACAGAAGTATATTAATCTATGCAAATAGTTTTAATTGCTTTGACTTTATTTTAAAAAGGTCAGAAGACCTCACTTTAGCATTTACAAAATCAAACAAGTCACAATTTTTCAAATTAAATTTGAGAATAAATTAATTGTGAATAAGAAGTTTCAAAAAGGAAAACTAAATCAGACATTTCTTTATGGGTCAATTAAAATATGGAGTTTCATCTGATTAATGTATTTTCATATTTCCCATATTTTCCTTCCAACTCTAAGAAAAACTTTAATTTTAATTAATTTTCTTTTATTTAAAAAAATCTTATTTATTCATCACTTTTATATTCACCATCATTATGCACTGTGCTTAAGTTTTGGATTACTGCATTGCCAGACATGTGACTTTGTTAATCTTCTATACTTCTGCCTTGCCAATCATGTATGTTATGCATTTGTTTTCTTCCCTCTCCCTTGTTCCCTATTTGTAATAAACCACTGACTGAAGCTCTCCCTATCTATGTTTCTTTGATGGCCTTAATGTTCCCTTGCCTGTTTTTAAGTATTTTGTGGTGTAGAGGCTATGAATAATACAATCAGAAATATCTCTAATATAAATCCAGTGCCCCCGAGAGCTGTTCTGTCTTTGTTTAGTTCCTCTCTGTGTCCCAGTTCCCACCATCTCCAAGTCTTCCTGGGCTACAGAAGATGTATTCTGATCTTTTCAACAGGTAATAAAAAGACAATTTACTTGCTATTCAGATAACTCATCAGTGTGGACACTAAACCAGCTGTCCATAAACTCAGCTCTATAACATTGTTAAATATAGAGGGAAATCAAGAAAAATTATTTAAAAGGCATCTAAACTGAGATCTTGGAGGCGAGATGATCGGTTATTTCATGTTTGTCAAAACAAAATTCCTGAGTGACTTTGCATTTTTATGCAGTGTAGTTGCTTACATTTTAATCAGTTCAGTTTACCCTCTTTGTATAAGAAATATTATTAATGTTGTAGCAGCTCTGACAGATTTATTTGGACTGAATTATGGTTATCTATGTATTTTTACTCATTGTATTTAATAGAAAAAGTCACTCTTGATTGATATTTCTGTTACCAGTAGCTGAAACTCTAAAAGTCTTTCAAGACATTTAGAGCCAAATCACTCACAAATCAACAATTCTGGGAAACTGTTTCATGGGCAGTTGTTGTATCCATCTGAGGCATTTGGATTACTGTTACCAGCAACCAGAATAATTCAGCTATTTATGAAACAGACACACTCATTTGAAAGCTTTATAAATTCTTTATAAAAGATGTCATTAGCATCGTCTGTTATTACAGGTTTAGTAGCAAAGGCAATTTAACTAAACACTAAAGTAAGTTCCTGATCAGTTTGTTTTTGTATTTATAGTACCCAGACATTCACAGGCTGCAAATCATTCTGATACCAAGCTTTATCTAAATATGCCAAGTGGCTAAAGAAATGCACTTAAAATGTGGTAGCTGATTTCTGTTTTTCTTTTTTGTTTTGGTTGTGGGGTTTTTTTTTGTTTTCTTTTTTTGTCCTTCACAAAATGTCTCCTGCAATTTTGCAGTTATGCAGTAGACCTACTATGCTAGTTTTCTTTCTATTTCTCTCTGTTTTATTCTCTGTCTGCGTTTGCTTGTGCCTTAACATAATTGACTTTGAGAAAACAAAAAAAGTAGTTGTATGCATTAGTTAAATCCAATCTTATTCAGCATTTAACATTTTAAGTAAAGACATCTTAAGCCTCATTAAGAGAAAAACAGATTTTCTCACTTGATGAACCACTATTTTTTTCTTGAATATGCTTTAGATTCTTTCTTTAAGATGTCTATCATTTGAAGCACTTGCTGTACATTTACTGCAGATATATTCTGAGTAGCTGTGGTTTAAAAACACTGAGATCCTTGAAATTCAGACTCACAGGACAGTTGAGCATATATTATTAAATATTTCATGTTCAAATACTGAATAACAGTCTCTTTCCAGTAAAGGTTATTCAAAACCTTTTAATTTTTATTTAGGGGATGACTTTGTTACTTTGAATAAATTCTAAATTTTAATAAAGTCTAACTTTAATAAGTGTTTTATTTTTAGTTGGCAAGGATGAAGGTAAAGAAGGGTAACTTACAGAATTGAAAACAATTTTAGCTTAGCTCCGGGAATAATTGATTTAAAAAATGCATATGCTGAGATCTTTTTAAGAAATATACCTAAAATTAGGTACTTTTAGTTACTGAACAGATTTCATATTTGTGAACACTGAGTGTTCCATACTAAGCAACACTTTGGGAAGTCAGTTCTTTTTTTTTAAGGCTAAATAACTAAACAAGAAGTGAGAAGCATACCATGTCACAAAATCATCTTAAATATATTGTTGGATGAGTGTATCAAGGAGACAGTGTCTACTGAGGCGTTCCTGTTAAGTTAGCACTATGATTGCATGGTTGCATTTATGAATCATTTTCTTTGCATTGTTTTGTCTATTTTCTAGATGACAGTAAGAGACAACAGGTAAAATGTAAAACTTGTTTTCACTCTTATCTTAAGTTCTTATCTGTTTTGACCTGTGAATTAGTTTAGCAGACATCTGGTTTGGCTTTAGTTTGTTGAAAGAGATGTGTTCTGAACCCCAAAATATCTGTCATCAGTCAGTAAACATAATTTGTTCTTGACTTTCACGAAATGTTTCTTGTGAGACACTTGTCACATCTTTTGTCATATGGCTTGAAAAAGTGTTTATACCCCTCTATGGCCTTATAAAACACCAAACTCATTTGAATAATTGTACAGCCATTTAGTTAATGTGTTCTTTTTTAAACTTACCTAACTATGGTGAAAGTGGTTTTGATGGCAAAAGAACCCCTTTTATGTAACAGCGTTTTTCTTCTCTCTCCTCCACCCCCACCTTGCAAAATAAATGCAACACAATTATTTTACTGCCGAGAAATTAGCTCATTTGCAAATGCCACCTTGGAACATAAGAAGAAAGGCATTTATTGAAGCACTAATAAAGGCACCATGTTAGAATAATTTTATGCTGACGGGCCCACAATCACTCAATATTTTAAGAGCTGTCATCACACCAGCATGAGCTGCATGCAAAAGTACAAATTTATGCTGTGACATCATGGCACTAAAAGTATAATTGGAATAAAATTACAATGCTTCACTCTGGCATTCAGCAGCAAGACAGAGCACTTTAGATGCCCACCCCAGGGCTGATCCTTTGCTATGCATCACTGTGCCACATATTCTGTTAACACATGAAGTATTATGACACAGATTTCTGAAGAGTTCAATGTGTCCTTCAGGTATTTCCAGAGTGAGCTTTCAGTGGATACTCAATGACCTGTGTTGTTAATACACAATACACTGCACACTAGCAGAAAGCTGTAAGAGTATCAAATCAGCAAAAACCACCATTTTAACTCTTTAGATATGGATAATTAAGCAAGCAGTCACTACACAATGGCTGAGGACCTAATACTATCATTTTTTAGTGAGTTAATAAATTCCAGTCATGGCCTGTGGTTAAATGTTAAGCTTTAACAAATGAGCACATCTGCATAAGAACTGTAACTTTAAAATTCAACCTTTTGACTTTTACCATATCTTTATTCCTTATTGTAAGTAAGAAAAAAAAAAAAAAAGAAAAAAGAAACAGACAATAGACATAGGTGAGATATGGGAAAGTGCAATGAATTGCATATCGTGTTTAGACATAATATTCCCCTCGCAATCCTACCTAAGATACAAGCCCTTTCAGCATAATCAGACATGCTTTGCACTACAATGCAAGCAAAGGTGCTAATTCTGATTTTTCTTGAATTGCTTTACACCATGAACTTCTACTAGAGTCAATGAGACAAGAACTGCATCTGTGTGATTAAACCCATTTAACCAGATCCTGATTTTATTAAAATGAGTTTACGAAAGAAGTAGCTCTCTTGAAGGCCATTCACTTACTCTGCTGTAAAGCTAATGCAAGTGAAATTAAGGTAAGGCTAGTCTGGGGGAGCTGGTGACCTTCAAAAATAAGAAAACTGTGGGATGCAATTTTTCAATAGCAATTTAGACTGGATTACTCTAGATGGTTATTGGTGAAAAAAGTTTCCCATAGCACTTTAAATACCTTGTTTAATATACCTAATTTTGTTTTTAATAGGTCTGAAATGAGATTGTCTCTCTTGTTAATTCTCTCATTAATGAAAAACAGATTTATTGCTGAACTTAATATTGCAATGAGAGAATCTTGGTAGGGGGCTAGTAGTACTGGGGGCTCCCAAAGTGAAGGTGTGCTGGTGTGGTTGTGTGCTACAGCCTTCTACCCAGATGAGGCTTGGCCAGGCTGCCACTTCAGCTGGGCACCCACATTTCACCTCCTCAACAGTTGCTGTGGCCTCCCCAGCCCTAGCAACTGCTCACAAAGGTACCTGGCCTGCTGTGGCCCTTGGGATGGGACTGTGGTGCTGTGGGCTTCTTGACATGTGGAGGGAGTGGGAAAAGGGAAAAGAGTTGTGCCCTTCATGCACTACCTTTGCCACTGACACTGTAAACTCTTCCTCATTTTTATACTTGGACCATATACTTGTACAGTTAGACTTTCTATGGCCTTTTATTATTAAATGCTATGAATTTTTTCTTAAAAAAATTTCTTAAAATCAGACACAAGCCATGGTTGTGAATTTGTGGCACTTAGCATGCCTACTCTCCAAGAAAGGTGCCAAAGACTTATTTTCTTAAACAGATTAGTCATGCTGAATTCCAGATCCATGCAAATTCAGTTATTTATTTATTTGTGACATTGACAAAACCAAATATCAATCAGACAAATGTATTCAAACAAACAAATGAGGCCAAGGAGAAATTGAATCACTCAATAGGAATGTTTTATTTAATCTGAAATAAAATAAGGCATTGCATTTCTGCAATTTTAACACTTCTTAAAAATACATCTATTCTGACTTTGAAGACTGGTTTCAAATTTAAGAATTGGAAATATTTTGCTTAGAAAATTTAACAATAGCTATGTAACACACAGTCTCTCGTGGTCTTTTTTTTTTTTCTTTTTTTTTCTAAAGGTATTTAAGCTTAGAGCAAAATTCAATATAAATTCTGTTTGTCTAAATGATCAATTCAAATTACACCTAATTGCTCCAGCTGAAAAATGGAAAAAAAAAAAGAATAACTGGATATATGCAAAAGTACATCCAAAAAAACTGTTGTGTGTGACGTGACCAAGAAGGAAATGTGCACAGCTCCGAGAATTGCAACTTCTTGCCTTTCCCTCCTGCACATTGACAGACATTACACTTTCCAGCTGCCTTGCAAAGTAAAGCCCTTTTAGTAAAGCCTAAAGACTAGCGTGGAGGCTCCTGACCTCTAGACACATGACCAGGCCCCTCTGCTTATCATCTTACCAAGTGGCAACTTTTGTGTATGTTTTGAAGGCAGACAGTAACAGTGCGAGTCATATCCTCTCTGATCCTTCCCCAAAGTGTTTTGCCATCATCCATTGCAGGCATGTAGAAGACCCCCTCTTCTCCACAACTGCAGCTGCTCCCATCCCTCTGCACAGAGCTATAAGTAAGCCTCCAAGTGGCACTAGGAAAGACAGACGAGAGGAATGAGGCCTGATTCATTGCAATGTTCTCTCCTGTTGGTTTTCCTAGAAATGATTTAAAGTGGGGAACACAGTTGGAAACAAAGTGACTGGAAATGCTTTTCGGAAATGTTTTGCTTTTTTTTTTTTTTAAATGAGATCATCATACATGTGATTCTCAAACTTAATGCCATCCTCCCATTTTTGGATGACTTGCTACTCTTAAATGAATATGTGCTAAAATTGCCTATTTGGAGAATATCCATTGGGCACAGAAATGGGAAGCTCTCCCAGACTTTAGGAGCTGGCAAACGTAATGAGGTAGATCTTACAATAACTGCTATTTTATATATTTTTGCTTTATTCTCTGCTAATTTCAATCCAAACACATATGTTCATAATTTTCAAAATGCATATGCCTGGACAGAAATAAACAAGCTGAAGTAAGTCAAGAATATTTTCAAGACAGAGGAAAGATAAACAGTGTAAAAGAGAGCAAATTCTTAATTCCTTTAGCTAAACCTTGATCTCTCTTGCCACTCTTTTTCACCCAGAAAAAGTAGAAAAAAATAGGCACTATTACTCTTGTTCAGTGGCTCTGTTAAGTCCTACAGGTGGATTTCAAACATCAGTGAAAGGCTTTCCTTCTAGAAAGAGTTGTCTCAAGAGCCTGTTTTATAGCTATTGCATTTTTACTCTTCCTGCAGTCACAGTTCTGTCTTCCTGTCCTTGCAACAGTAATTCTCATGTGTAGGAGACCTCATGATGTGTACTGTGCAGCAAGTAGGTCTTGAAGGCATTGAAAAATAAGAAAAGTCATTGTGGAACTAAAAATATTCTTGTAAGATGACTGAACTTCACTTTGGCTCTGTGCCTTTATTGTTCATGAAAGCAGTTGCATTGCCAGCAGAAAAAAATCCCATTGAAACAAAATGTTCGCTTTTATCTTGATTCTGTAGCCAGAAGGTTGTTAATTTGAAGGTGGCAGCACTTCCATCTTTTACAGGGGTGAAACATCTAGGGTACATGCCCTGAGGCCATACTTCCCAGGAGGTCTCTCTGTAGCAGCACGGCTCTTGGAAAAGGCCCTGTAACTTGGCTAATCAGATGTCAGTCAGCATAAAAGGCCTACGATTTCTGTAAATAATAGCTGCTATAAAGTCAGGGAAACCCACAATCCTAAAATTTAAATTTATGTTTTCCAATAACTTGAAAATGGAAAAAAAAATATTAATTTATTTACTTAAGATGCATATAGTTAATTCAATATAAACTTTTGCAAGTGATTTTATATATAGATTTTTACCAAAAAAACCCTCAAATTTGCCCTTATCTACCCCATGAGACAAACTCTCCATTAAAGAACACAGGTCCTTTGAATTCTGTCTAAAATCATACCTTTAAGTGCTTCTTCCCCTTTTTGGCAATAAAGACCTCAAATTTGAAGACCTCACCACAGTCTGACCAGAGAAGTGTTACTGAGCCTTTTTCTCACCAACATGGAAGAACAAGGGATAACAAGATCAGTGGTAGCCTAGACTGCTGTGATCATACACTAGTAGAATTCACAATCTTGAGGGAAATGGGCCAGTTGAAGAGTAGGGTCAGGCTGCTAAATTTTAGGAGAGCAAAATCAATTTTTTTGAGGAATTAGCAGATAGGATTCTCTGGGAAACTGACTTTAGGAACAGAGGAAATTAACAGAGATGCCAGCTCTTTAATGACATATTTATTAGAGCACAAGACTTCTTGGTTTTCCATATAAGAACTTGGGCAAGGAAAGCATGAGAATGGCATGGGTCAGTAAGTACGTTTTGGTTGAACTAAAGTGTAAGATGGAAATGCACAGGTAATGGAACCAGGAATGTGTAACCTGGGAAGAACATGCCTGCATGGTGTAAGAGTGGGAAAGTAAAGGAAAGCTAGGCACAGTTGGAGCTGACTTTGGTGAAGGATGAGAATAATAATAACAAGGGTTTGTACAGTTATGGTGACCAGAAAAAGAAGATTGAAGATAATGTACAGCTCCCTGATAAATAAGACAGGAGAGCTGGTGACAACTGACATGGAGAAAGATGAGTTATTCAACATTTTGGTTGGACTAGATGATCTTAAAAGGTGCCTTCCAAACTAGGTGATTCTGTGATTCTGTAATTTTCTTTTGCCTCAATTTTTAAGTATAATCTCTCTTCCCACATTTCCCAGGCCCCTGAAATTCAAGACAGAGACCAAACTACATGAAGTCCCTCCCATCATGGCAGAAGAACAGTTTTGAGACCACCGAGGAACCTGAACAAAAGCAAGACATGGGACCTAAAAAGATACATCTGAAGGTTCTGAGGGAATTGGCTGATGTAGTTGTCAAACCACTCTCTACCATAGTTGAAAAATCATGTCAGTCAGGGAAAGTACCCAGTGACTGGAAAAAAGGAAACATCACATCCATTTTTAAAAATGAGGAAAAAGAGGACCCTGGGAACTACCAATCCATCAGTCTCACCTCTGTGCCTAGTAAGATCATGGAACAGATCACCCTGGAAGACATGTAAGACAGGACAGTGAATAGAGAGACAGCCAGCACAGCTTCTTTAAAGGTTGATCAGGCCTTCTATGATGGAGTGGCTACATCAGTGAACAAGGAAGGTACAACTGATATCATCTACTTGGAATTCTGTTAAACCTGAGATACTGTCTCCCACAAGATTCTTACCTGTAAATTTGGAGAGATAAGGATTTGTTGGATGAAGTATTAGGTCAGTAAGGAATTGGCTGGATGGTCTTGTCCAAAGATTGCAATCAATGGCTCAATGTCTCTGAGGGAACCAGTAACTGGTGTTCCTCAAGGATCCATATAAAAATGAATTTAATGTCTTTATTAATGACATAGCAAGTGCACCCTCAGCAAGCTTGCAGACGACACCAAGCTGAGTGATGCAGTTGATTTGCTTGAGGGAAGGGATGTAATTCAGAGGGACCTTGGAAAAGTTTGAGGAGTGGGTGCATGTGAACATCATGAGGTTTAATAAGGCCAAGTTCAAGGCCCTGTGCCTGGGCCAGAGCAGTATCAATATAGGCTGAGTGATGAATGGATTGACAGCAGCCCTGAGGAGAAGGAGTTGATGGTACTGATTCATTAAAAATTGGACACAAGCCAGCAAAGCTAGTCAATCCCATGCTGAGCTGCACCAAAAGAAGCCTGGCCTGCAAGTCAAGAGAGGTAATTCTCCCCTTTTGCTCTCATAAGATCCCACCTGCAACACTTCTTCCAGTTCTGGGGTCCCAGTACAAGCAAGGCACGGACCTGTTAGATTGAGTCCAGAGGAGAACCAAGAAAATGTTCAGAGGGCTAGAGCACCTCTTCTATAAAGAATGGCTGAGAGAGGTGAGGTTGTTTAGCCATGAGAAGAGAAGACTCTGGGGAGATATTATTGCAGCCTTCCAGTATACAAAGGAGGCTTATAAGAAAGATGAAGAGACTTTTTATCAGGCCTTGTAGTGAACAAGGGTTTTAAGCTGAAAGAAGATAGCCTTAGATTGGACATATGGAAGAAATGCTTTAAGATGTGGCTGGTGAGACAATGCAACAAGTTATGTAGAGAAGTTGTGGTGCCCCACCATTGGAACTGTTCAAATTCAGGTTTGAGCAACCTGATCTGATGAAAGATATCCCTTCCCATGACAAGGGGGCTTGGACTAAGTGATCTTTGAAGGTCCCTTCCAGCCCAAATCACTCTATCATTCTATGTTTTGTAAGAATCAGACAATATCCTATGTCACAAAGGATTACCAGTGCTTGGATATATCAGTCAGTGTAAAAAACTATCATCATTATACATGATTTTAATTTCTATCTATGTGTACCCATGGTGACTGTCAGAGAAACAGAATGTGCAGACCTACACATTTGCTTAAAGAATTTCTTCTTGGCATACAGCTATCATTGAAAACTACAATGCTAACATCTATCTGATATGGCAACTATTTTAGCATTGTATATCTATTTTTCTCCATATTTGCATTAATTATGTTGTGTTTGGTATTTTGATGATGTCGGTAATCCAGGTTTTTGTGTGTATGTGTGGTCTTTCCATGTGTTTCTTTTTCACTAGTGAGTTGCTTAGTGCTTGAAACTTGTCTTCCCTTAGCATTTATCTGTTTTAGGTTTACATATTCCAAATGTACCCCCAAATACCCCAAAAACATTTTAAAATTCCTGGGAATGTTCTTTGTTCAAGGAATGCTGGTGCACACCACATTTGCCCATGTGCTCATAAATCTTAGTTTCTAGTTATGTAATAAAGTGGCATAAATCTTATTGTACTCATGTGTTAGCTAGTAAAAACTGGTTCAAAATAACGCCTTATGGGGTAAATATGTTTGAGTTACTAACAATGAGAGAACTCTGTCACTTGGGCCTTTGGAAGCAGGTGCAGAGGAACACTCTGTATAAGAGGTAAGCCAAAAAAAGGCCAAATCCTCAGAGTTTTGGGAGGGGAAGAGAGCATTTGGCAAGAGCGCTACACCTAGTGCAAGCCAGGGAAAGAGAGCAGCTGACTGTGAAAGATCACATTTATATAATAACCACCAAATTGCTTCTCTGAGTCCCAGGTCCTGACCTTGCCCCAGCACTGTCCTAGTTCTGAAACCTTCTCTCACCTGCCAAAAAATAGTCAGCCCTACTGTCCCTTGCAGTTGTTGGGCTTTGTGTGATTACACCAGAACAGTTCTGGTTTGGCCATGCCCTTTCCTCCCCATCATAACTACTCCTTTTTATTCACACACATACAGGTGGCAACATAGATGTTTCCTTGCAGTTCTGCCCAGTATTTACAATCCTGCTGCACTGTGGTTTTTATTAATTAATAAATAATGCTTCTCTTCGTTCAGATTGGCATTTCAGCTGTACTGTTAGTGAAGTAGTAAATCATGTCTGATCCTGGCATGCCTCAAATTTAATTGAACTTTAAAAAATTGCCAAACAAAATTGTTTTTTCCTACCAAAAAAAAAAAAAAAAAAAAAAAAAAAGAAGCTAGTAGTCACAAATTCCTGAAGCTCAAATTCCCAGTTATTCGGAGATACTATGTAGAGAGCTGGCACAAAAACTCCTTCCACACCCTCTTTCCAGTATCACACAAACCAGTGTAGGAGATTTTATTAAAAGCAAAGTTCCTGTCAGAGAGTGGAGACACAAGCTGCTTCCTCACTGCTTTAACCCCAAGTATAAAAATTGTCTCTGAATTGCAGAATGCAAATTGGCTTCAATGAGAATTTGTCTGTATAAAAATACAAGAGCTTTGCTTATGGAGAAGTGTGAAGGTTCACAGGTATTTCATCCATTGTATTTTATTGCATACAGACTGGTACTTGTCCCTGCTCACTTCCTTGCAATCCATGGGGAAAGCTTGTCAATGGTTCTGAAGCAATAGTTGTGGGGGAATAATTAAGAGGAAATTGTACTCAACCCTGGTGTTTATAGAGTAGGAGTTTACACTTATGCCTGTGTCTTCCTGTATGATATAAGACCACACTGCAACAGAGAAGAGAGGGGCAGTTTTCTTTGGGAGCCGTAACTTCATGCTCCAAGGGCTTTTACAAATTGCATTACTGAGCATTACATTTCCCAGTATGGAATTCTGTGAAGTTCAGGAAGTAATGAGGCCACTAAGACCTGTCAGCCAATTTGAAAAATGTAAGCACAATAAGCGTAGTAGATCACTACTTTGCTTTTGGAATCTCCTATTCAGTTGCAAAACAAACAACTCAAATCGTTAGGCTTTCAGTAATTTGGGATTTGGTATTAGATGAAAGTTTGAGTCGGGCAATCTTTTTGTTTCCATTTAAAGAGGAGCGCTGGTTTGGATGAGCAAGAATTCTCTTTTGTTCTAAAAATTAAATCAAATGTTAATTTCTCTCTGTAGGATCTCTTTTCTGTAAAGTGTAAATAAGGATGGAAATCTGTGCTACTAAAGATCAAGCAGTGAAATCCTAAGTCTCTGGCATCTAAATCAAGAAAGACTTAAAATGCTGGAATGCTTTTATAGGTATATAAAAAAATATGATTTGCCTCCTGAACCTAATCTTCCACCATTATCCAGAAAAATAAAAGGCAACAGCCACAGTATAATATTTACTTTAATTAACTTTATGGCTTCAATTCAGCAATTGTATTACAGTGCCTGTGAAATCCTATTGACCGAGTGGGAGAACTCCATGCAACATATGCCACTAAACAAATCTTTTGGCTCACAGGTATGTGAAGTATTTGAATACTGCCCAGGCTGGGATGCAGTCTTTCTTGTTGAGACTGACGTGTGGGAACAGGAGGAAAAGTGCCTTTTAGGAGGCGGAATACTTTTTCTTATCAGCCATCATGAGGACTATGGTCTGAGCTTGGCTTCATCAGTCATTGGCTGGAAAGCTTTCTTTCCCTAGGCTATGTGTATGCTGTCTCTTAACCCAATAACTATCAAGCCCCCCTCCACCTCCAACTACAGGAATTCCTACTTATTTCTGATCTGGCTAATAGGTCTTAGAGCTATTTCAAAGACTAGTGTGTCTTCATTTGCTTTCACTCAATTTTTAGTTTTGTGAGTATAATTTTATTCTCCTCAAAATGTTTCCATTGGGGGATTTTTTTCTGGATGCTGACATGTCTATTGCCCCTAAACCAGACATTATTTAATTCACTATCATTTCACCCTGTATTCTACATATATGGATAAGAGAAAGCTACTTGGACATATTGTGCAATTGGAGTATTTTTTGGTAAATCTTGAGGAATGGAAGCATGTTTGAGATGTGTCTCTGTTGCATCCTCAAAGTTATTTGTCTCATTTCTGATGTGCTTCAGATGTTTTAATGTAGTTCAAAGCACAAAACCACTCCCTTCTCCATCTCATAAAGAAACTGCTGTCTATTTAAGTGGATCTAGGATGTCTTTGTTGTTGTTTCAAGCAAAATTGTAGTGATTTGTTTTGCTAATGGTTGCATGCCCATTAGTTATGTAGAATGGCTTTGAACCTCATATGAATAGCTCATTGGCCATATAAATTTTAACCATAGGGGGTTTTTGGCCTGATCAGCTTGCAGACTTAATATGCTGTTCTGGTGAAACAGTGTTGTGGCTCACAGTTAATCGAAGACTACAAATGGATGCAATATGCTTAGTAATACAGACCTGAATCAGTAAAATGATACAATTCTTTTTTATTGTTCTACTCTGGAGGATACACGGTTTGCAGATTTTCCTTTCTTTGATAGATACTTATCCACATAGACATAAGAAGTCAGGCCAAATTTCATAATGCCACTTAGGAAGAAGGCCAATTTTATATGACAGTAATAGATTAAGCTCAAGTGTTTATTTTTCAATCAACTCTTATTGATTCAGAAAATGCAGCTATTTAATTGCATATTCAGTCTTCCTGGCCATTTGTAGCAACTACTTGGTATGCTAACTGTATAACAGCCTAAAGGGATACATTTTCAAAGCAGGGTGCACAAATCCCGTTAGGAGTAACTGGGACTAGTTGTTATGTGTAATCCTCCATGTGCATACCTAGAAAAATTTAACCAGAGATGTGTACCTCTGAAATGTTACAGATCTGTTATGCTATTGTATCTAATTTTATCTTTTTTTGTTTGTTTTTTTTTTTTAAATATTTTATTTTATTAAGTTGACTTAGCTGAGGCTTCTGGAGCATCTAGCTGAAGAATTAGCAGTGTGGTCCTGACACACACTGGTGCAGCCTAAGCCTGTGTGCTTCCCGCTGTGTAACTCAGTGACCAACAAGCCACTTGTGGCTTTAGCAGAAGCCAGTTTAACATGAATGGGACCTTTGTGGACCATTTTGTTCTGTCTTTCTCTGGAGCAAATGCCAACATGGTCAAGATCTAGAAACTTGCTGTTCCATTGTAATAGGATATGCATTTAAATTAGAGCCCTGTGTGCTGAAGGATACCCATGTTAGCATCATTTTCAGTAATCCAGTGGAAAATCTGCATCCTGCCTGAATGGTTGGGCCTGAAGAGCTTTGCTGGCAAAGAACACCATGTATTTAACGTAGATATTTTGTTTCTGCCACACCACTAGCAGTAAAACATTACAAATAAATCCTATTTTTTCCTTCCTTTCTAATGTATAATTTCCACACTTATGATTTCAGAAAGATGTCATTTACAAAGTTTGGGTTTAAAGCTTAACATTTCTTGGGTGACACCTGTCTCAGTGCTTTGTTGTTGTTGGTTCTGACTTTTTTTTGTTAATGTTTCATCATATATTAAAAGGTGGATTTCCATTTGCAGCTTACCTCTCAAAATACTACTTATTTTATTTTTGCATTCAGTGTCTAAATCTGTACTTTTTGAGGCAATTTTTATCATTTTTTTTAAATTCTATAAAATGTATTTTCTTTGTAAAGGAGGAAAAAAAGTAAATCTCTGAACTCTGTCATGTAATTAAAGTCAGACATGGTCAGAATGCTTCATGAAACTTAGTAAATTAGTAAAATAGATTTTAATTTTTTTTTTTTTTTTACTGTGAGATTGTACAGTGCCTCAGGACAAGTAGCACTTGTGTGTGAGGGGTGCTGTGAAAGAATAGCTTGTACCGCATTAATGTCAAGGATAATTTCAAAGATCTCTGTACAGATTATGTCATTGCGGAACAATTACAGAAACCATTCTTAGAATGAAAACTTACGTGCATCTTAATTTAAGATACTGCAGGAAGAATAATTCTGTTTCATTATTTTGATACATGCATGCAAATATGGGTCCTAACAGAATTTCACTTCTAATACAGATATGCATGGGAAGCCTTGAAGTTTCTCCATTAAATATGAAGCACTCTTTCATTAATATAATAAAAGACCTTACTTTCAGGTAATATTACCAGATATATCTGGAAAGAAGGGAATTAGAAGGCAGTAGGAGTAAGAGCTCAAAGTTCACTGTTTGCTGAAGAGGTGAGTTATGTATGTGTATACTCTTCCTCCCCTTGCAGTATTCGCAAACCAGGCTTTCTGTACAAAAGTCCCAGTTGGTACTAGATCACCTCTTCTGAGGTTAAAAATCCTGCTTGAAACCTTCTGTTACTGAATTTTAACTGAGTTAAAGTATCGAACATAACATTACATGAAATGGGAAGATTTTCTTGAGACAGCCTAGTGAACGCTATTCTCTTTGTCAAGAAAGGCACAAATATTGGTGTTCAAATAAATTGCAAAATTTAGGAACAGTTCTTATTTGTCTTCAGTGGTGTTTCTTACACTTTCATATGTGTGAAAACCATTAGAATAGATGCTTGCTCATTTTTGAATTCTGTTTCTGTTAGAAGTTTAAGAATACTGTCACAAACACTTTAAAAATATTTGAAAGAAGTTCACAAAATTTTTGGAAATAAATAGAATCTTCAGTAGAAAGGAAAAAAACATCTAAGACATTAATCTGTAACTTTTTAAATCTTAAGCTCTGAGAAGCTATCTGCAGTGATATACTTCATTATCTGGATTTTGACAATGCCCATAAAGATATATGTTGACAATTTGATAATCTGATAATGGTCCAAGGACAGTCTCAGTGGAAAAAAATGTGTAACATGGCAGTACTACAAGTCATGCCCATAGCAAACACTTCAAGGGAATGCTGCAAAACAAAAAAAAAAAAAAAAAAAGAAGAAAAAACACAAACAATCCTCCCCCCCCCCCCCCCCCCCCCCCCCCAAAAAAAAAAAAAGGGAACAGTGAGACATGAACACATGAGAGCATTGACCCCCAACCAGCATTGACATTAGGAACAAACAGAAAATGATTTTTCTAACTGTTAAAGCATCATAACTGAGAGAAAGTGTGGCTTTAAATAAGTATTCTTAAGATTCTTAAGTATTCTTCAGAAATAACTTTCTGGAGTGCAAGAGACAACAATCTTATGACCCAATATTTCTTTACAATTTTTTTTTTAAAAGATTACTATTAGGAAGGGGAAGTGAAAATTAGGTAAGTAGTTTATCCATTTTTTTCTGCATTTGATTATATATGCTATCTCCTTGTGGGACAATTTCATGGTAAGTTAATTTAGGCCAATTCATTATTGACTACATCTAGAAAGCCAGTTAGTTAATTACTACATTGGCTCTGTTCTTTGTTCTGAATGCTTTTGGCAGAACAGACAACTGAGGTTGTAAGGCATCACAAGGTAAAGATGGACACAGAATTTGCTTTTCATTTGTCTTACTGGAAGATTTTGCCCATGGCTATAAAAAGTAAGTTGAAAGGAAAGTCCTGTACACCAAAATTTCTGCGTTCTCTTGTTTCTGCTTTTAAAGTCTCATCATCACATCATTCTTCTGCTGAAGTGTATAGCATTTGGAAGCTATGCTTGCCCCTTGGCGTACAACACTTAGCTGTACAGGTACCCAATTTGAAACATTGCTGTCTCAAATGCAGATGCTGTTATGTCATTTGAACATGGCACTTAGAAATTGTGTATAATTAAAGGCTTTTTCAGTTTTGCCCAGTTCCTTCAAGTCATAAAAAGACAAAACTAAAAAGAAAAATAAGTAAAAAAGATGTGGGTAGGACTAGTTAAGCTTGAAAACAGAAAACATTTAAACTGTAATCTGAACTCTTGATAGCAATTTTACATCCTATTATCAGTGCTTCTGACATGACTTGTACGTGCCTCTATTACCTTGCAATAATCCACCCAGTAAACAATTTACCTTGGCTTGAAACTTCTATATAAGGTAAAATACAACATAAAGAATTGCTAAAGAATACCCAGTGAATTTTCTAGTTCAAGTTTTGTTTTAAAACTCAAGAAGGATAAAAGCAAAAAGTAACAGAAAAAAATAATTTCATGGCCTTTGAGATCTTGATCACCCTTGGCACCTCTTTCCCTCAAGAATGGTCGGAGTCTCTTCTGTGCTAAGCATTATGTCTAAGACAAACTTTTCTGAGCAGTTGATTTGGAGCAGTAGCACATATCATTGCAAGAATAGAAAATTGCATCAGATTTATCATCTTCAAATCCAAATGTCTTCAGATTTACTTGTCAGTCCTAAGAAGCACAATGTGTTTACATTCACATTTAGCTTAGAATCTGTTAAGGCAACACACACTTAGATAATTTTTAAACCCTTAGGTAAGGAGTACTGAGCAAGTTATTAATAAAAACACTTTAACTAATGAAAAAAAGATATAGTTTTGAATTTTAAAAATCTGAGATTTAAATGTTTGTTGCTTTTGGTTTAATGAAGTGTTTGCTTAACCATGTTTCATCATAAAGCTCTGTAAATGCACGTGTGCTCTTCTGTCACAAGAGCTACTACTTCATGTAGTAAATGTTAGGACATAAATGTTCATTACATTTGATTGATTTTAGATTATTAAAAAATCCATGATTATTTGTTTTCTTTCCTCTTGAGTTATGAAGTGGGGCAACCGGAAGCAAGAATTTTTTGTAAAGCTGAAATATATCCAAACATACACACACTTCAGCACCAGGGAGTCCCTTTGCCCCATGAACCTTTCTGCTGCCTTTGCTATGTAGTAAAGATCTATTGTATTTATTGAAAATGTGCTGATGAAATGGGGAAATATTATTTGTTTTGGGGGAAAGAGAAGCCAGCAACTTCTCTGGAAAGCATTCCTGCACAGGGGATTTTTTGAATCACACAACTAACAGCATCAGAGAGGGGATAAATCTATGGGTTTGTCAATACAGAGTGGATAACAGAAATATCAGGTAGTGTTTTTCTGTAAGACATCTTTTGAGCAACTAAACATAAGGTTTAGGTCAGCAGAACATACTAGTAGTTTGAAAGTTTTATAAGTACTTCTATAGCATTAAATCTTGTAGAAGCATCATCTTCTAGAGGAAAGCAAATTATTTGCCTTTTCATTGAAGCTTTTTGGGGAAAAACATTATTTTAAAACACAATTGAAAATGCTTGATTGATGCCACCTCTGTCTTTATGTATATATTATAAATATATATATATATATACACACTCTATAGATAATTATTGCAGTTCTTCTGAGATGAAATGCTTTTCTCCTGGTTTAGCAGAATCTAGAATAATTAATTAAAAATCTTGTCTAAGTGTGAGAATTTCCCTCTGAAGGTTATCTGTATGATCACTTTATAGAAGCCTTTGATTAGTAAGAAGTGGGATTTCTGGAAAAACAGAGGAGATTATTTTAGAATGGCTTCACATTCTTAATGATCTTTCTTTTTGTAGGCGTAAAATTCAGCCATAACATTTTTGCCTTCAAGAAAAATCCCTACAGTAGAAAGTTTTTTCTTGACAAAAAAGTTTAAGAAAAAGCCACTGAATGAGGTTTTTTTTTTGTTTTTGTTTTTGTTTTTTTTAAAAAAAAATACGTTATAAAGTTCAGAAGTTTTAACTTGCAAAGCACTGCCATTGTGCTGTGAAAACTTGATAATATTAGTTTGTCAGAGAGTAAATTATCCCTCCTTACTAACTCTCAACAGTCCAGTTGGCACTTTAGGAATCAGCACCAACTCCTGCACCCTTAAGTGTTTCTGACAAGTCTTGCAATAGTGTTGCAAGCACTACTTAATAAATAGGCAGATGTTTTCTTAAGAAATGGTTCTGAGTTTTTCCGCACAAGACTCTCTGCCTCACAGTTTAAACTGCAAATATTTTGCAGAGTTCATAATAACGTCTGTGCTTCACAGTGGTTGAAAAGACGTGTGAGAAGGGCATGCCTGTGGGCTAGAAAGGTCATTCTGTTTAAGAAAAATGAGATGCCTCCTCTGTGGCTCTTGGTTCTAGAAGAATTGTGCTTAGCAGGTAATAGTATCAAAAGGTGCTATCCTACAGGAAAATAGAAGTGATTTTTTTTTTCTTCTGTATTTAAACGGAGACAATATATACTTTTATTTCTGCAAGTAGCTGATTCTTGAAATCTCTTTTTTTTTGACTTTTTTTTTTCAACTTGTGTGCATTTACTGGGCTTATACAGTAGGCAGCAGCGCCTAGCAAGTGTAATTATTGTGTATTTCTAGTTTACTTCAAATTTTGATTCAATCAGAATCCCTAAATCTGACAACCTATAATCAAACAAAGGGAGTACTCTAGTAGGTGGGGATTAACAGAAGGGAATTAAACTGTCATTGTGCAACAGCTTAGACCAATATGAAAGCCCATTTATGAGTCTCTCAATAAATATCCCTTTTGTTTTGTCTAATTGCTGGTTTGAATGTATCAGACTCATCAATGGGATTAGGGTTAATAGATGTTTGGTCACGCATAACATGCAGAGGAGGAATCTGATACACACACACACAAAAATTGCACTTAATGAGCTTAGCAAATGTTTGCCATATTTTTAATGAACCCTGGGGCTGTCATTTAGAAATGCTTAGCAACTGCTTTTCCATCCTTGAAAATAGAGCAACCAAAGGACATTAACACTATGTACACCATAAATAAAGTGAGCTATTTAAAGATGCCAACTGGGAGATGGGAACTATGACATTTTCTGTTCAGGAGCCAGTGATATTTAACACTTTGTGTGTGTGTTAGATCTCTCACAACCCTGGCAGGCATCTCTAGTTTCCTACAGGGAATGAGTATGAGTGTTTGAGGGAGATCAAATAATTGCTTTTCAAAAAAAAAAAACAAAAAAACCCAACCCAAAAAACCCAAACAAAAAAACACAAACTTAAACCTGTTTATGATACAGCTTTCAAAATCATTCTTCCCTGACTTTTTTTTTTCCTCACCCTCCTCATCTGGTTGCCAAATACTTGCTGAGAGGGTTTTTTTTAAAAAAGCATATTATCTGTTTGCATCATCTGAGTTTATGCCTTTGACTTTAAGCAGAATTCTTCCTTAAACAAGTGATGTGGCAAAGAATGGGAATACTCTGGGGGACTGATTGCACAGTAGATTTAATGATCCATTCATTAACCTCTGGGACCTGCGCCTAAAACCAATGCAGGCTGATTAATGGGAAATTATTGGAGAAAACTATGTGTCATGTGGTGTAGTTATTTTGACTGGATGTAACAGACTCAGGTTTTCCTCGGGGAAGGTCTTGATTTGATATAATAATGCAAAAAGTGTCATTCAGGTGGATTATGTCTAGAAGAAATGAGTGCTTTTTAAGACTTCAGTTGCCATAGAGGCAGTGGATCTAAGATCTTTTGTCTGCACACAGAAATCTTTTGAAACACCAGCTCTTAAGACCTTGGATGGGGAAAAGAATCTGAAAACTGAACTGGCCTTTAAATGTTTGTTCCTGCTGTGATCAGTCAAAGCAGACCCTGCTGTGTCATGTGGGTAATGCTTTTTAAAATCTGAATAGCTGAGAAAAAACAATATCATTAGCTTAGAGAGTTCACCCTGTCACCAAACAAGGTTGTGACTACTGAAAACTTGTATTTCACTAGCTCAGTTTTAGTTAATGCAGTAAGGAAGGCTTGCATATTATTTCTGTTACACTAAAGTGGGTAACCCAGTTGGTATAAAACCAGAGTGGATTTAAAAGGAAGGCAAAACAAGAGAGGCCTTTAAACATCTTTCACCTCATAATACAAATGGGAATATAAGTGTTGAAATTCAATAGTTATACCTTCAGCTTACTTGCATAATGTTACTTATGTGAGCAAGAGATACCAGGTTCCTTTTCTCTCATTCTGCTTCTACCTGATACATTCTCCTTCTTGAAATTAAAGGGGGAAATATGATGACTCTATTTACCTTGACTTCCCAGAATAAATATTCCAAAATTTTGGAAACTATTATTTCTGCTTTTCATTTATAAAATCTTTTATTCAGAGAACTAAATAATTCTGAAGTTCTCCATTGGTGTGCAGAAACTTTTTCCTCTACTCTGAAATCAACCCAAGACCAGTAATACCTGGAGAGGTTTCCATGTAATAGTCAAGTTATGCCATATACAAAAGTCTTTGGCCTTGTTTCAGTTCTCTTTGAAGAGTCATCCACCTTACAAAAAACTACCTCTGTATTATTTCATCTGTGTTTATGTAAATTAGGCAACTGAGCTTTCCAGGGGGATGTTGCTCAAAAGCAGTATAAAGTCTTGGAACAGATAGGAAGTATTATGGCCATCCACAGTTCTACAGGCCATGTATTTTGTTTGGGTTTTTGGACAGGGGATTTCAGACAGCAGCTCATCTCATTATTGGTAATGTAGTTTACATGTTTTGTTACTTTATTTCTGATACGCTTTATTTCTTTTGAACCAATTTCGCTTATATTTTTATATAGAAATTTTATAATTGTATAGCAAACTCTTCACATTTCTTAAATTCTTCATCGTGTTTATTGCTTCATCATGCTTTAGAAAATAATCTAAGACTAAAGTTTGACAAGATCACTTTATATGCAAAATACTGTGTACATTTTCAACCTACCAAATCTTAGCTTTAAAGAGGTTTCCCAGCTCTTACAAGAAGAAAAAGCTTTTCAGTTTACAAAGCCTCAAGGAGGAAAGATACAGTCTGACACCAAATCTGGCTTCATCACTGTTTGCGTTGCCATGAATAACAGATACCAAAAAGATGATAAATATTAGGAAAGAAAAAAAGGTCCCTGTTGACACTGAAGGCAGGTTCAGGAGGGATCACAGAATCACATGGGTTGGAAGGGATCTCTGGAGATCAAGTCCAACCCCCCTGTCAAAGCAGGTCCACCTAGAGCAGGCCCCACAGGAAAGTGTCCGGGTGGGTTTGGAATGTCTCCAGAGATGGACACTCCACCACCTCTCTGGGCAGCCTATCAGATTGGACTGACTGTGTAGCACAGAGGAAGAAGCAAGAGTTGAGATGCCTGGGGAATGTCCATACACATGAACAGCATAAATCTCTCACCAAAACAACATGTTCGTGAGAGAGAAGCTAAATGACAACACAGGGTGTATCAAAATAAAAGACAGTGAGATCAGGCCTGGGGACACCAGGCATGTTTCTTTGAAAACTTGTGACTTCTGTGGCTATTTGTCTGGATGTAAAATTATGCAGAAACTATTTCTTGACTTCACCATTTGTGCTGAGGAAGGGCAGAAGTGCAATATCCTGCTTTTTTAGTTGAATTTTCTGCAGGGCAGTAGAACGTGGCTGTAGGGTCTTGCTTGTTCCCTCATGCAGCTGCTTCTATAGAAGTCACAGAGAGAGGTACAGAGGGCGATTACTGTTAGCACAGGACATTTTGTATAAAAGCAAAAGGGTATTTATTTGATTATGTTCCCCTCCCCCTGTCCCAGGTGTTTTTTGGTTTTTTTTGTTTTTTTTTTTTTTTAATACAGCCTCATGTATACCAATGGAAAGGACTGCAGAGCTCCAGCCCTGAGTTAGTACTCCATGTGAGGATGGACTACAAGCTGTTTTCCTTTGAGAAAGGAAAAAAAAACCGTAAATACTTATTAAGCTGGAAAGGCTGTTGCAAATCAACTTCAGACACCTGTACATTTTGGCCTGAAGACTTTGGATACAACATAGTAGCTGGTACTTTTCCAGCATCTGCATGTGTTAGCCAGTGGACAGGAACACACCAACTGTAAAACCTGTGGAAAACTCCCCAAGTTAATCATGGAGACTCTCTTTCCTGATGGTGTCCTATAAATCAGTAAGATTGATGCCATTGTATTGGTCAGCATGTAAAATAAGCTGTCATCAGTACAGAACGTGATATGCAGAATATCAGTGTAACTTGAAATTCATGGCACTTTAACACCTGTTTCCATAGCTACAGTGTAATCCAGACATCTGAGAGACCAGCCTGCCTTTTCCAGGCCTGTCATTTCAGGGAAATAAATTAAGCAAGCTGATCGCGAGGCCTGGATTATACAATTTCTTTAAAGTAGAGACCTGAAATCTAACCAGGAATGAACATTCTTTGGATGAAATGGATAAAACCCTGTAACCTTTGTAGGAAAATTTCAATATAGCCTCCTCTATATCTTTTTTTCCTTCCTGCAAGCACAATTGTATGTTATACCTGGCAGTTATATTTGCAGGACCATATTTCTTGATTTTTGAGAGGTTGTATCATATTCTTAAGTGAAGGTTTGAAAAAAAAATAAGCAGATGGAAAAACGGGAGGGAGCAGGCGTAGGAAAGAGATACAGTTAAGTGAATACTAAAGGGCAAAGCTTCAGTGCCAGACAGTTATTTGCATATGCACAATATGTTTCTGTCTAGAGGCATATTTTCTCAAAGTCTGTGTGTATATTTCTATGACTATATTTATCTGTATTACTGGCAACATATGTATGGCTATGAATAGAGTTAGGGTGTTTGCTGAATGATTTATGATGCTGCTTAATTTTATTTCTTTTTTCTTTAAATATGTACTGGTATTCAGATATGATCTCATACAGGTAGGGAAATCATAAAGAAACACAGGCATCCTTTCTTAAATACAAAGCAATGTAATCCACAGAAGATGCATCTATGCACATATTTGTGCTTAGAGGGCAAATATAAAATGGGTATGTGTGCGTGCTTTCTAGGCCAGTTCATTTGTAAAATGCTTAACAAGGGACTGAAAGCTGTCCCAATATTTGTAGGACTGAAGAGCAAGCTGCACTCTCCAAACATGGTTCTCTTCTAGTCAGTTTTGTCTGGCAAAAAGGATATGAAGTTCTTCGAAAAAACATGTTTTTGCCCCCAGTAATGTGTGACATCTCAAGAGAGAGAGAGAGGAGAAAGCTATGCATAGCTTTCATAGTGTCATAGCTGATAACTGCAATAGTTAACTGTCCTGGTACAGCACTATAAAGTGCCCATGTGGGCTCTTTGCCTTGACTGTAGAGGAAGGTCTGTATTACTGATGCTTTTAGCAAATGTCCATAATGGAGAGCGGGAAATGCATTCCTTGACTACTGTCACCAAATAATTTATAAGGCCAAATCATATTTGGTTATTTTTAAGTAACTTACTTGTGTCAGTAAGTACCAAAATAAGCAGGACAACTTTCTGTGACTTCAAATAAGCAGACACTTGTTTGGCTTTGCCTCTATAAATAAATTGTGGTCCTTGTATTGGCATTAGTATAATAAAATTGTTATACCATATTTGACTTTTCCTTTTATAAAACACCTTACTGATGAGCTGTCACCTAATGAACTGACATAAAATTCCAGGCTGAAAAAAGTCTTAAATACTTGAAGGACATAGTCAGGCTAAACTCAGTGTTTCTGTTCCTGGGCATAGTGGTGTACTTTGTTTTTTTTTTTTTTCCTAGAAGTGGATATAAAGAGGCATGATACATTGGCTTTGACCTGTCAAGATGAAGCTATTACAGTCTGCCAAAACGGTGATCCATAAGCTAAAGATTCTCAGTACAAGCCTTGACCCAGTGAGCTGAAATGTCTTAGTAAGAGTTCTTATGGACTTTTGAAAGAATAATAAAATGGATTCTGTGCAATGTCTGTGCAATTAATAATTCAGTAGTCTGAAAGGTCTCTGAAGATACTGTTCAGAAGTAATAAGTAAACAACATATTTTTGTACATATTCTTATTTCTGTGGTTCTAAAGATGTGGATTTTCTTTACAGATTTCCTGCTAAGTTTACAGACAAAATAATGTCTCTAAAACTGTTAGTTTTGGTAGTTGTTCATAATTCATAAAAGAAAAAGCTATCTGAACCTATTTGTTAAATACACGTTTTGGAGTAGTCTTTCCCTTTTGTTCCTTTCGAAAATCTTAATTATGACTTATATTGCATTGGTAAATATATATTTGATGCTTCAGAAGGTTTCAAATTAGGCCAGCAACCCTGATTGTCTCATGGTTTAACCTTTAGCTGCTCTTACTTCAATCTTAGTCGAAGCAGTAGATCCTATAACTTTGGGTGCTAAGAGTCATCATTTTTTCTTAAGACACTGTGATGACACTTCTTTGTACAAAGAAATCAAAGCAAGGGCAACAATTTTGGAAGTTCCTGTGTCTCTGTGTGATGGGAGATACCAGATAATTTTAGAATGAGATATTAGTCCAGTACTTCAAATGACATTTTTGCTGAGTAATATATTAAGCAATGATTGTAAATATAAAACACTAAGTGAATAATACAGAAATGCACTAAGCAAAAATGGGTCTAAGTGAAATTCCTGACATTGCTGAAAATTAAAATTGTTGGGTCTACTTGTCTCTGAGTCTAAATATTTTCTCTGGTTTTAACTTTGTCCCAGAAATCCATAAAATAAAATAATGGCTTTATGGGTGGTATTAGAAGAATAGTTTTATGACAAAGTAATGACATACAGGAACACATGTAAAACATTTTAAACCACTCTGGTTAGCAAATAGAAGTTCTGAAAAATATGAATTAAAAAACTTTAAATAAATAATGATTAAAATCATGGAGATAATGAATATTCTGTGGAATTCAACACCAGATTATGACAGAAGACGTACACGCTTATCAAAAAAGATTAGAGAAATCCAGGGAGGATAATTCCAACACCTATCAAACTCAGGAACCAGCAAATCTGTAAACCATAGTCACCTGACTGAAGATATGCCAGAGAAAAGGATTGTATTACATTTTCTTCGTTTTATTTTCCCTTCTATAGCTGCTCCTGGTTACCGACAGAGCAATGATACTAGGCTAGCTGGAGTTTTGATCTAACAGATGACAGTTCTTTTCTGGAAACTCTTGACCCTATAACTTCTTGTGTGTGCCTTTAGATTTGCATTGTTTCAGAGGCTGGTCTGGGTGAGTAAACACATGCACAAATAAATGCGGAAAAACGAGAGGAAACAAGAATGATTTTTTATATAATTTGGAAAGAGGACCACAGAGATCTACTGCAAATTCAGATCCTAATGTGTCATTAGTGTTCAGAATTTTATAGACTCAAGAGTTCACTTGAAACAGTTCACTTTTGCTGTAATTGTTGTGCAAGGGTGAATGGACTGGCATTTTAATTTCTCTCTAAAAATAATACATTTTTAAACATTTTGATTATTCCATTGCTTTGAGTTATTAGCATACCCCAATTTTTGTGTTAACAATCTAGTTAATTATATACTAAAGAATGCAATAGCCTTTTAATGCCAAAAGAGAATTTGAAAAGAAGAACACAAAGTGGAAACAAATTAAATTAATAGAATAGAGAGTTTTTCTATTCAAGACCAAATACTCCAAAGAAAAATTAAGAAAATTAAAATACATTAATAGATCTAGAAATGGACAAGAATTATGAATTACCATTGCTTGGGCAGTAATGAGAAAATGCAATTATGTAAAATAAACCTAACATCATCTTTACCATAAGATCCAGATCATACAGCCATCCTCAAATGTCACAGCTGAGAGTGTAAAGGTCCTATACTTTTTTGTTGGAAAACTTCCTAGTTAAATCATGTCTTAGCTTAGCCACATGCATTTACATCTTGAAATCTAACAGAAATAAAATGTTGAAAAGATAAAAATTAGGAGCAATGCAAACTCTTCATTAAAAGATTTGATTCCTGTATTCTGAAGGATGTTAATGAGCTGATAGAGATCCACTTCAAAGAAAAAAGCTAAATAGAAGCCCCTATTAAATGTTGTTAGTACACTTATTTTTTAAGGTGCATAAGTTTAGGAAGATGCATAGCAAAAATTTGCAAACAGACTTTTGCACAAAATAGAGTACAGGTAAGTTTTTTAAAGGTAAGTGTAGGTCTGGAAAGACAGACTACAAGGTCTGTAAATACCTAAGAGACCTACAAGTCTGTAAATAGCTAACATAATGAATCTTAATACTTAGGTTTGTAGGATCTTTCCAGTCTCTGAAATGTTATCTGCTGACCCCTCAATATGTTTCCAACCTGAAAACTTGATGAGAAATTTTGTCCTTGTTAAACACAGAGGGTAGTTTGAGTCTATTAAAAATCAGGCAGGATTTCCCATACTTTACACATAAATACTTAATTAGAATTAAGAGGTCCTTGATATCTAGTCTCCTCTGCTCTGAAGGGAATCCTGAAGACACACTCCACTTTAAAATTCCAACTTTAACTTCCACATATAGTAAAATACAAACTTACAATAAATATTGTACTTCTTTAGTTCTTACTTTCCAGTTTTGCTAACCTTACTCAGCTAAAATATTCTTACAGTTCATATAGGGAGGCAGCAGTTGGTATTGTCAATAATTGTTGCAGATTTTGGTTCCTCCTAGTGGCTTTATATAACCAAGACACAGACTATCTCCCTTTCATCGCCATTTTGAGTCTATTGTCACCAGGTTGCGGATCAACGTTTGTTCGTAGATTTGTCTGTTTTCATGCAGTATTCCTTCAGCTTTCAAAATGGACAAAGAAACATTAAAAAGAGGGAACTTGAGCCAGAAAGCATCTTGTCCAAAGCTCTACTGTGGCCAAAGATGTTTGGCATAGCCTGCCTCAGGCTTGCCATCAGCCATGATATTGATGGACTTAGCTTAGCAGAATTGACTGCCATTTCACAGAAGACACCACAGGCAGCACTTTGCAACATAACCTTCCTCCCCAGCACAGCTGAAGAGCAGCCAGCCCTCCCCTGGACCAGGAACAGATGGCAAAGGAAAAAAGACAAAGCTTTTGCTACCTACAACTACAACCAGCAATTCTTTAATACCTTTGATCGCATTCAGGCCCTTTGCTCTCCTCTGGTCCTAGAACTTACTGCAGTGCTCAGAAATTCTGTTGGTCCTTTTATCTTTTAAGAACAGAGCCTGACTTGTTTAAATTTTTGGTCTTTTCTTTTTATTTTTCTTTTTTTTGTTTGTTTGTTTTTTGTTTGGTTTGGTTTGGTTTTGGTATTTTTTTTGTGTGCTTTCTTGACTTTATGACTAAGACGAAGGAGGGAGGGAAGAAATAATTTCCAAAGACATGAGATTTTATAAGGTTCTTTTTAACCTTCCTGTCTCAGGTTTAATTTGTTTAAACAAATGGCATGGCAGCAAAGGATGGAGCTGGTCCTTGCTCTGTAATCCAATTGCCCAGAGTCAAAATATGCCAGAGGCAACATTTGGTGACAGGATTTAAAATCAAAGACCCCTCTCTCTAACAGTGCCGGGCCAGATACCAAGGCTGATGCTGGGCTGACTCTGTGAAGGTGGCAGAGGCTCTTGCCACCCCACGCTGGCACTTGTCACAGGCAGCAGCTGCCGATGGGATGATTCAGAATTGCTACTTTTCTCCTTAAACACAAATTGCTGGCCAGCTTTGGAAGGAGAAGTGTAGGATTGAGGAATACTGGGACTGTCTTGTTTGACATAAAAATTTCTAAATATCTCTAAAAATTTGCAAATTATCAATTCTTTTCTGGCATCAAAGTCAGCTGGTGCTCTGAGATGAGAAATTGAGTGGACCCATCACAATTTCTCCCACCATGTGCCTGAAATCATAGTGATAAGCAAAGATAACTATACCTCAAAACAAATCTGACTTAGTGCTTTTTCTTAGGACTAGGCCAAGTTCAACAGTTAGAGCCCTGGAAAGAGTCATTGCAGTGTTATAAGAGTAGATTTAAGGTCTCTAAGTGTAAATCTAATCTCACAAGTCTTTCTCTAGGAAGAGAAGTCATCTCAGGTTGCACAGAGTTAATATGAGTATCTAAAAAATTAACAGCTTTTAAACTGGTAAGGGAAGGAAAATGTGATGATGGCTTTCCAGTTCACTCAGCATGCTTTTTCCCAAGTTTGCCTTAAATTAGTTACAGTTGTGCTTTGGTATTGATTTGGAAACAGGCTTGAAAGAATATAAGTAGGAATATGAATATGAAAGAATAAGAATACGAAGTGAACTTGGGCCTTCAGCATTCCTGACCTGTGTTGCAGTTTGGTAGAGCAAGCCAGTGTGTGCGTTTTCCAGGAATTTATTAAAGAGCACATAGAAAATTAAACACACATATGATTAATCTACAGAATGAAAAGCCACAATTAAAAACTGAATCAATACATCAAAATATTCAAAGTAGTTAAATAAGCAAATTGAAATTAACTCATCATGCTGTGAGGTTGAAATTATTTTGCACAGACTTGTGTTAACACCCCTTATGGGAGATTTTGAATCTTAAATTGTCAAGAAAGTCAAAACCTCAGTCCGTATGTTAGGCAATCCGGTGTGGTGGCACAATTAGGTGAAGCATATGTGTCTGTGGACTTACACAAGCATTCTGCACATGGTATTTTACCTGAAGAGCTAGCCCAGTGAAAATCACTTGATTCATGTTATGAAAGAAGTTCAGGCACTCACAGCAGCTCTGGTTTACCACTTTTCATCATTGATACTACTTTCTTTGGGGTTTTATTCTTTACTGTGAAAACAAAAAAAAAAAAAAAAGGAAAGGTAATGGATTAAGAACAAGGTCTTTAATTCATAACAATCTGTTAACTCATTTAATGGGAATTTGGCATGCACCCAACATTTTTAGGAAGCTATTAAACAATATTTCCTCACAGAGATGCGCAGACATCTATTCTCCATACACAGACAGAGTATCAATGAGAGATTGGAGATAGATGTTTAATAGAAATCAAGAGAAGGGTGTAATTTTTCTCAAGTAACTCACAAAAATGTTATTTGTTATCTGAAATAGAAGTTCTTGTTAGACCTGAAATTGACGAATAATTTTTCCCTGGAAAAAAGGGTCCTAGTTGCTCAATTCTCCTCCATGCAATCTATTCAAAAAAGGGGGTAACCACATAGGGTTTTTTTCCCTTTCATGACTAGGAGGACTGCTTTTCTTCTGCACCTCTTTTGGTCTTTGAAATTTATTACCTCTTGTATCTGTTTCAGAATTACTTGTAATTGATTCAAAATCAGCTAAGTGAATGTACGTTTTTTGAACTTACTCTTCTGCCTAGTCTCCAAGCATTTTTAAGCAGTCTCCAAACATTGTGGCTTCTTCAATGAAAGTATTTAATCAGATCTCCTTAGGTTTTCCATAGATCAGATTTTAGTCTAGAAATGTGAAGCAAGCTACCAGAGTTAATAAAGACATTAATTTTTTATATTCTCGTGTGTTCTCCTATGTTGTAACATTTCTTATATTATGTTTGGCTTCTCAGTAAAGAAGTATGGAGCAAATGAAAGTAGATTTATTGTTTGTGGTTTAAGTCAAAAGCCATCAGGAAAAACTGTATTTTCCAAGAATGATTTCTACTTATTATTAAAAAAGAGCTTTTGAGTCTTATCTGTAAACTTGGGTTATAATCTTTATGTAGTCATTGCTGCAGATTTTTGTACAGTCTAGTGAATTATGTGAAAACAATTAGGCCATACAGTTCTTCTTCCAAAATGATTCTGCTATAGCCCCATAAGAACTACTACTGTCAGTCTTCATAGTAAAATCAATAAAATTGTGGAGGCAATACTATCATTAAACATCAGTTGCAGCTTGATCTTTGAGCTGATCTAAATTAGAAGATTTTTCTTGCATCTGTGTGTAGCTAATATAAAAAATATTTCTACTTTTTCTGTCATTAATTATTCCATTCAAACATTTACCCTTTTTGAGGATAAATGCCAATTTTCTTCTTCAGCAAAGCGATACGTCCCAGGGATGATCTTCTCTTTTTGCAATTGAGAAGAAATACACAAGTATAAACACAGTATAAAAATGAAAACTGAATTCACAAAAAACAGCCACAGCATTAACTGACCCATCATAAACTAATAAATTTACATAGGTAAAAAAATTCATTTATCTCCTGCCATCCCTAGAGTGTAGCTCCACTTACTTCTCAACTGAACAATTGATGGATTATACACTAGTCTAAACACAGCAGTTGCTGAGATATTTCCAAGTACAGTGGTCCTGGTTAACAGAAGGATGAAGGGATAGGACTGCATGCTGACTGTGTGGGTGGTTCTTAAAAATCTTGTGAGTACGGCTGCAAGTGTGTGGATGTCTGATTGTTAATTGGGCCTCCTAAACAAGGTGACATTTACAGTCACATGTGCTCTCTGGTGGGCTGGAGGTCCTGCTGCTGTACATAAATACAGAAAGAGAGGATTCAACGACATTATGAAAAATTACTGAAGTTTTGTTAAAGAAGAATCTTAGTGAAATATGTAAGACAGAAATGCCCATTCATGCTTGATTTTAAAAGGCATCTCAAGACTACGATTGCAGGAAGGGGGTTTGCAAACACCGTGCTGAAATGAATTGGTTTATCCAACATGTCAGTATGAAGCCTGACAAACAAAGTTGTGAGAGATGGGAAAATCTGGGTAAGCAAACTCTCATACATTGTTTATTATGTAATTTGTATTATATGTATTTATGATATGATATTACTTATCTGCTTGAACAATGATAAAATATTAAACAAGGAAGAAGGCCTCAAAGCATGCCACAGTTTCAAGCTGATAGAAGGTTTAATTAAAGTTATTCTTTGTGGTGATTTTTTTTCCATTCTCTCTGTTGCCAGCATTCATCAATGGTCTGTGAGAGGGTCTCATGCTTAAAAATCTAAAAATTTTTAAGCATTGAATAAACCTTGAATAAACTTTTAAAAAGCTTATTCATTGAGTAAGCATTTTAAAAGCTCTATTTTACTCTAATCTAAAATCACAAGCTAGATCCCTGCATTTAGCGTTCATTTATAATCACATACATGCAATGTCCATGCTGTCCCACTGTTTCTTGTGAGCTGCTTGCTCTTTGTACATGACAGTCTTGACCACTTCATAGCAGTCCCAACTAACTATTTCTGCTTGGCTCTTCAAATCAGAGCATTTGATGATAAATTAGGAAGTTGGCTATGATTTCCCAGCAGAAAGAGCAAGATATGTCAACCACACTGAATTGAAAGTTATCACAACGCCATATTTTTTTCTGTAAAGAATTGCATTCTGTAGCTTGAACCAATACAATTTCATTGCTTTCTTTTTAAAACAAGATTTGTTTTTTATTTGTTTCTATACAACAGTGTAGAATACAACTGTGTAATCAATGTTACTCCACCTTTCTTCTTACTAAGATAACTCTTACAATTCCTTGAACTTTATCATCTATGAAAGAAACGACCAATCTGATAGCTTTCTATGATGTTATAACTGGTTGGTTGATGATGTCACCTACCTTGACTTCAGCAAGGCTTTTGACACTGTCTCCCATAACATCCTCATTGGGAAACTAAGGAAGTGTGGGCTGGATGAGGGGATAGTGAGGTGGACTGAGAACTGGCTGTGTGACAGGACCCAAAGGGTAATGATTAATGGAGCAGGTTCAAGCTGGAGGCCTGTAACCAGTGGTGTCCCCCAGGAGTCAATACTTGGTCCAGTCCTGTTCAATATATTCATCAGTGACATGGGCAAAGGGACAGAGTGTATCCTCAGCAAGCTTGCTGATGGTACCAAACTCAGAGGGCTGGCTGACACCCCAGAGGGCCGTGCTGCCCAGCAAGACCTGGACAGACTGGAGAGGCTGGGCAAGGAAGAACCTCATGAGGTTCAACAGGGAA
>BJBW01000188.1:53578-94348 GCA_004320125.1 Scolopax mira
GTGACGGAGCCCTGGAACAGGCTGCCCAGGGAGGGTGTGAAGTCCCCTTCTTTGGAGCTTTTCAAGACCTGCCTGGATGCAGATCTGAGTGACATGCTCTAGCTCTGGGCAATCCTGCTTCGGCAAGGGAGTTGGACTAGATGATCTCTATGGTCCCTTCCAACTCTAAAAATTCAGTGAAATTCAGTGAGCAGGGAATTTTACCCTTTTGAAGATAATCTCACTATAGCAGTACTTGCATAAATTGTATGTACCCAACTTCATTGCTGGATAGCAATATGTGCCAGCAATTTTACTTCTTAGGTGGCATTCTCAAAATCCATCTCAATTGCAATGAATCAATAGTGATCACTTGTTTTCTTTTGGTCAAGTAGGAAAACTTTGTGGATTTGAGGACGTTAGAAATTAAGCTGGCTTTTGCATTTGATTTTTTAGATATGCTTTTCTTTCTATCAAAAGCAAGAGTGGAATCAAAGGAACATGCCTTTGAATGTACAGGACTGAACTAAGTACTCTGCTTATCTCATGCTATTTATCAGGTATAGAATCATAGAATCATCTATGTTGGAAGGGACCTTTAAGATCATTTAGTCCAACCATCAACCTAACTCTGATAAAAAAACCAAAAGAAAGCCATACAAAAAACCTGTCCATATTACTATGTCAACCTATCTTTGGAAAACCTCCAGGGACAGTGCCTCAACCACTCCCCTGGGCAGCCCATTCCAGTGCTTAATATGGACACATACTTTAAACAAAGGAGACATGTTCTCTGTGTAGAATAAATTCATTGTAGCGAGACTTTCAGAATTTTTTCCACTGGAAATATTTTCTCATAGTTATGATATAAAATTATGTTTTACAGCAATTAAGTTTTCTTTTGTTAACTACTTAGTAATAACATTCCAGAAGTCATCCTGAACACATGTATTTTATGAAGGACATAAAATGTCTAGCATGCTCAATATGACATGTAAATACTTAAGTCTGAGAAGCTTCCAGCAATCTGCCTTCTTTATAACTATTTTATGACATAGTTGTATTAGAAGATATTTCTTCAGACAGGATTTAAATGGGATATTCCCATAATTTGGCAAAAATAAAATGTTTTGAGACAAGCTATTTTTAAAACAGAATTTACTCTGGTATGAATTTAATGAAGTGTATTACATATTTTTATTTTTTTTAAGTCCCAGAAGTGTAACTTTTGGCAGGTGCAGTAAACTGCTTTTCACCTGCCAAAGGAAGCCAAGATAGTAAGATACTAACATTGTCATACTGCAAAACTATGCTGAGAATATATACAGAAAATAGGATATTTTTCTTCTTCTGTGCTCATTTAAAAAGACCAGCTGTTATAGATAAGGTCTCAAATCTCCTCAGAGCATAATTTGCATGAGATTTATTCCTTTGGTGTTTGGTGTTTTTGTTTTCTCCCTCTGTCTCTTTTTCTTTTTCTTTTTTTTTTCTATTTTTTTTTAATTTTTTTTTTAATTAAACATACTCAGGGCTTCTTCCTCAAAAATGCCCAAAGAAGTACATATTTGATACCTTTCAACCTTTCCCTCTAGTTATACGGCTCAATATAGCAAGAAATTTTTCCCAGAAACGTTACAGTTATATGATTTCTTGAGTGTTTGGTTGCTTGGGTTTTTTTGTCCAAAATCAAAGCAGAAACAGTTAAAGATGTGCTTTAATGAATAATTAAAGCACATAATCATCTATATTATATAATAATGCTTGTTGCTGACATGTTTTATTGAATTTTGATTTAAAATGAAAAGGATCCATGGACTTGAAGGTATACAATTTAAATGCACATATGCAAAAATAACATACGTACTATTTGGTCTGCTGCTGTTATAGAACTGGGAACTAAAATACGACAAATTAAATGAAACACACAGAAAAATAATTTGTATTGTAAATTAGTTTTTTAGCACCCAACTGACCTTGTATATTGTCTTAGGGATAGCAATGGAATGAGCTTTGAGGGTTAGCCTTAAAAAGACATACCCTCTCCATATAAATCAAGATCATTCATATATTGATCAATAAAACAAGACCTAGAGGAACTCTTGAAGGACTCTTGTTATAATAAATTGCTTCTCTCACATAATATAATCAGTACAAACTGTTCAAGGTCCTTTTTTTCAATCATCATGGAACCATCTAGATGCATGTGCACAATAAGAGGAAATGGGATCATAAATACAAAAAAGTCCTTTTACTGTTTCTCAGCCAATATGGAAGTAATTCAGCTAAGCAAATGGATTTCTAAGTGTTTACTTTCTGCTGTCCCTCACTGCAGTATAAATGATTATTTCCATGAACACATACAAGCTAGAAGTCGGAGGAAAAACCACCAAGCTTACTGTTGCTTTAAGATTAAAAAACAAAAAAACCCACGCCAAAACAAACAAACAAAAAAACCCCAAACCCCCAAATTAAGCAATATAGGTATGTATTTAGTAGCTGAAACATGACATAGTAGGTCTTCAGCACCATAATCTTGAAAGTCAAAAGCACCAAGGAGAGATCAAGAAAGAAACATCTCTCTATGCCTTACAGAAGTCTCATAGAACTCTTACTGTCAGGATTGCACATTCTAGGGAGGCAAAAAATGATGCAGTCCAAGGGCTTGAAAGCTTTTTTTTTTTTCTGTATAAGTAAATTTACACTCATATGAATGCACCTCTCTACACATCTAAGTATGTGCATGTTGATAGATCCCAATCTTGAGTGATCAGGCAAGGTGTAAAGGAGTGCTGGTTAAGTTACAGACTGTGATCTGAAATTTAAAGGTTTCCCTTCCAAAAATCATGGTCAAGGAAATTCATGAGCCATTGAAGTGTTGAAATTTGAATCCAGATCTTGCTATTTAAATCCAATGTTGTTACTTGAATCCATGTATAACCATAGCATGTAAAATATTCTATTTATATAAGCTTTAATGACTCCATAATTCATAGTGGCAGAACAACTGAGTTATGAATAGCATTTAATTCATGCTACATGGCTTGCACTTTGAAATAAAGCAGCAAATTTCTAATAGTAGCAGTATATATATCCACTGAACATAGATGGAGAAGTAGGAGTAGTATCTGAGTATTTTGTGCCTTTTTCTTTGTGTTTTAAATGCAACAGGGCCAAAAAAACTGCCGACAACATGACTTTTGGAAACAATAGGGTTGAAGGCATAGTTGAGCAAACCAGTCATGATATTCTGTGGCAAATATTTAAAAAAATGTTTCCTAGTTGATAGTAGTTGCAATCAAATGTTCACACAGCAATTACGTACTTTTAAATGCATAAGTCAAGATTAATATTAGCTGTGTATTGTCATTGCATGATGAAGAGAAAGAAAGTTTTTGTCATCTGAGTGTGCAAGATGGCAAAGTGAAGCATACAAAACATTTCAATTTCATATTTTGAAAAAAGAAATGGACAGCTCCCAAGTGTGACATGATGTAACTACTTCAGTTCAGTGAAGTTATAGCAATTAATCTCACAGTTGCTGAAGAGATTTACTTACATTTGGTTTCTATGTATATGGTATAATTTGACATTATGAAATGTTAGCTAATCACTAATGCCATAAATAAGAATCAGGCCTTCTTTTTATTCCAACTAGAATAAAGTGAAACTAATTCTTATGATATTGTATATTAATATAGACTACAGCAATACATGTGAGTAAAAAACCACTATGTAAAACATAATCTTATTTCATATGGCATATATTCCATCATATTGTGCTATATATATTATGAGAAAAAAAGCCACCTGTGAATGTAGTTCTTAGTTCTTCTGTAAAAAGTGATCGTACAAGATGGCTTTACAATCTATGGGTTTATATTTCTGAAGTGTTTGAACTTAAATACAAAATTTTAAGGCAATACATATTTTACATTTAATGTAAAATGGTCTCAATGGCAGGCAGTGCTAAATTGTCATATTTGTGGTGATTTGTTACAAAATTATTTATGTATAGAGGTTTTAATTTATTTTTGTTGGGTCATGGTATTAAAAACACTATGTGAGTGTATACATATATGGTATACATAACATTCTGTCCTCCAATTATATACTTATTACGTTGAGAATATTTTGTTAAGAATAGATCTCAAAATTTGAGGTAATTTTCTGAAAATGAGGCTTTTTATGTCTTAAACAAATGGTCAGATTTAGGAATATCTTGCTTTGTTTGTTCTTGAACCCTTGAAGACCTTATTTTGATGCACAAGCACGGAATTTTTCAAAATATCAAAATTGGAGCATAGAGAGAGATAGCAAATGAGTATTTGCTATAAAGAATTAGCCTAACTGAAAATGCCAAAATATCCTAGTATATCATAGAATAATAAACATGCTCTCCAGCTAATACACTTCTCCTCTCACCTTTTCAACCAGAGTTTCACTGAAGTATCATAAACATATAAATGCTACAGAAAAAATACATAATGATCTTCACTTGCATGCATGCTATCAGCATATACATGTAATCCCCTTAAAAATTTCTACTGCATGTAACACTATCCAATAATTCAATTCTTTTCTCATATCTCTATGACAAGAATTCTTACTTAGTCCATACTAAACCAAAAACTTACTTTGCTCTTTTTGTAGTACGATCAAAGACACATTTATGAGGTGTCACTACCTAGTTAAAAGTCTGAAAACAATTAATTCTAGAAAACAAGGTGTGTTCATTGTCCTTCCAAAAAAATGAGATTGATTATACAAAAAAATAAGGAAAATCAAACCCTTAAAAAACCATACATGTGCACACACGTACTTAAGAATTTAACTTGCTGGCACTAAACAGGTCACAGTGCTTCTCTGTGCTTGCAGTCTATTTTTAAGGTTTCATTAAAGTGTAGTGTTAGCTTTTCGCACAGAGAAGAAATTCTTGCCAGAAGTGGCCTTTCCTGGAGCATTTCTAGAATATCCTGGTTTTAGAGAAGGGAAAAAAAAATGAATTCTAGCATTCCCTCCTTTTGTAAATTGCATTTAAAGCATGACTTTTCAGTGAATTTACACATACTGGTATTAAAAACAGTTAACAGTCTCCGTGTATTTCACCTTCTATTATGTCAATTGTAGAATTAACAATCAGCTCTAAGACAAGGACAATTTCTGGTTGTTCTGTTTTTACACTCAGAATACATGATTACTCTATTAAAGCTTACACCACCCCCCCAACCTAATCTTCAAAAACAAATCCACAAAATTATGTATTAAACATATCACCTGATGCATGTCCGAATCTGTATTCCATTTTCCTTGGAAATGCCTGTCTCCCAATTTTTTGAAATCTACTTCCATATCTTGTAATGTTGTCCTTCATTTGAAGAGTAACAATAGGTAAAAAGGAAAGTATCTTATAAACATTTTTATTAAAGAAAAATCAATTTCAAAAGTGGGTTTTTGCAAGCCTTTCTGTTTGGAATTGGAACAGAAATACCCCTCACAAACCCTAACTTTCCTTGATTGTAATTTGATTTAATTACTTTTAGTTTAATTTCTTTATATTTTAAATTTTTCTACCCTAATGTGGCTGCATCAATTCAGTGTAGATATTGATTCAAAGTTTAGAGAAAATGTATTAAAAAAAAAAAACCAAAAAAACAGTGTAAGGTACAAAATAATATTCATTCATTTAAGAAAAAAAAAAAAAAAAAGCTATATTCCTTATTTTGCATGTTTTAATATATTATATAAGTGCATGTTTTTGGAGCTTGGCACTCAAGTAAATTTCCAATAAGACTTTTCTTTTGTTTTGTTTTGTTTGATCAAACTGAATTGTGTTTCATTTCTGTGGCTAATATGTGGAGCAAAAATGAGGAAAAACTGCAAAATATTTGTCTCTATGTCTGTATTAATAAAGATTGTGTTTCTATTAAGCTTTGCTCTATGAAAATCACAGTTGTGTCATGAAATACTAATATTTCCATATGTAATTAATTTAAATATAACATAAAAGCAACAGATCACAGATGAAATAGATAATTATCCTCTTCATAAGTTCATTAAACCACAAACCAAGGCCATGCTTGGAGTCTGGTCTTTGTCTTCTTTCTTTTAATATTAATTTTTTTTTGTTGTTGTTGTTTTCCTTGGGCTGTTTTGAATGCTTAAGGGAACCAAAGGAAGAATGTTATACCAGGAAGAGAAATACAAATACATTAGAGAAACATATGGAGTTATTGTTCATGCAAGAATATGAAGGGATATATCTTTTCTCTTTTTAAAATTCATGTAGGAGTAGGTCCTCATTGTCTGTCCAAGAAAACCTGATTTGTGAAACCTAAAGTATCTTGTGTTGTTTGTCTTCTATTTGTGGGATAAATGTACTGCTGAAACTCCTGAGGGCCACATGTGTCTGTGTATTAACCATGAATATTAGATGGTCTAACTACAGATCTTGAGCATCTCTATGTATATCCTCTGTCATTTCTCCTAAACTCTACTACACTGTCATATTTACTTCATGTGAACTATTATAATACCTGAAGTATATCCTGTTCATACTCTGTGAAGTATTTGTTCAAATTGTGCTAACTCCTTTCCTTTTTCCCATGGTTATATCAAACTATGTGTAATGCATCTAATACATTGCTAATATTGTGTTTTCATAGAAGGTATTGTTCAACTGTCCCAAGCATAATAAAATGATATAATTAATGAAAGTAGATAGGAAGTACAGTAATACATTTCAAGGCCAGAAGATGCTACAGTGATAAATTGCAGATTTTCTTAGCAACTTTCTGTTTCATTTTATAATTTTCTGTTACACTTACTGTTACACTTCTGTTACTTCTGTTTCCCTTACAATCACCTTGGATGTAAGGGCAAGGTGGTCCTTTTTCTGTTTATTTACTTTGTCTATAATGACAGAAATTACTTAGAAGTAAATGAGAGTCTTTAAAATTTTAGGACAAACATGTAAAGCTAATGATTTGTTGTTGCTGTTCTAATATAATTCTTCCCTTAAACTTATGTAATACTTATACAAGTATGCAGACAATTTTCATTCCATATTCTTTCTCCTCTGTCTCATTTCTGCTACGCAACACAGGATAAGATTTTTGTCCCTAAAAATGTATTTCTCTATAAATTAACAGTAGAGATACTGATGAGAATTTGTGTGTTCTGCCTTCATTTTAATATATGCATAGTAATATTCTTACTGAAATAGCTATAATGCATTAGCGAGTCTTTCAGGCTTGGGGAACACTTATTGCATTCAGAGTTTTTGTTTTGAAATGACCTCAAGAAGCAAATCAACACATTTTATGTGAAATGCTGTTGAAAAGAGCTTTTTGTTCTTTCATGGAAGACTGGGAAGTCTAATTTGGACTACTAAAAACCAGAATAGCCTCAAATGCAATCTGCTTCTCTCTCAAAGAGGAAGAACATCATTGTCACTAACTGTTCTTTCAGCTTACTTTACGAATAGGATTAGAAGGACTTACAGAGTATGGAAAAGTAAAAAGGGGATAATTTAATTATAGAGGAAAGATATTTTAAATGTCTTTTCAAAATACAGGAAAAGAGGTAACCATTTTCTTTTTTCCCCTAAGGCTCACATTCTGGTTGAATTTATGTGGCAATTACTGAAGAAAAATAATTAAATAGAATATTTTAAGTTTGACCCACAGCAAATATTTATGGAGAATGTATAACCCTCTAAAGTAAGTATTTGTGATATGTAATTCTGTGGTTCTTGCTTATAATTGAATTATGATATATCAACCCAAGTGAATGGCTAGTGAAACATAAAACAAAGCTCAGCTTCCCACCTCCCCAGCTCCCGCATCCCCCCAACTTGAACTACAAATAAGAGACATCTTATAATTAAATTATAAGGAACTCTGGGAACCATGTAATTACACCACAATGACATTTTTTGCAGAGAAAACCTCTACTGGTACACTGGGTGAAGCCTTTCCAAACCCCTTATCTCCCTTTTAATTTCTCTATTTACTTGGGCAGGTAAACAAGTTTCAGTTGGACAAGATAAAGGTTTGAAGAAAGCAATGAGCGTGTCCATTCCATATAATACACATATCTATGCCCTGTATAGGCCGCTTTTTGTTATAACGTGGAACGTCTAGGAATTCAAGTCCTCTGATTGACAAAATATTACTCACTGACTGACAAGCCAGGTAAAGCAAATCTTATAGTTCAGTGGTGTGCTACTGCACACGTTTCAAGCAATCACTGATGCTAGAGCAAAAGGTAAAGCCACAGTAGTGAGGCTAAAGTGGAAAAAAAATCATTGGAGCAGTACAGTACACCTCTGAAACAGTGCAAAAGAGCAATCATTAGAGCAGTAAGAGGAGCAGCCTTCCAAGTCACCAAAGCAGTTTAAGAACTGATTGCAGAAAATGTGAGTGAAAAGTAGACTGGAAAGACAGAAAGCTTCTGTTAGAATTCATGCTCAAGAATGAGATAGATGTGAGATGCAGAAAGGGACTAAATTTTATGGAGCACATGTGACTCCACTAAATCATGACATCAAAACATAATTAACATACCTACAAAGGCAGAAACTAATTACTGATAGTGTTGAGGACATCTTATTCTGTTTTGTTGTATAATTAGCACTGCTAATGAAATTACTTCCTATATCCTTATCTGTCTTTTTGCCTCATGTTTAGTGCAAATAAATTGAGGAGCATGAAGCACATGGAAAAGCATTTGGCTTAGAAATAGTTACACTGAAGTTTCAGTCTCATTGGTTTCTGGGGATCAGTTTTTGAAAGAACTTATTTCTGTGTAGTTTGCTTTCCAAATGTACTTAAAAGAAGAGATCACTTGACACATACACAATTTGAGCCCATGTAAAAAAAACCAAGCAAACCCTTTTTAGCTAATGTTCTCCATGTCTTCCTGTTTAGGATGTATTATTTCGTGTCACATAGCAAAAATACTAATTTGCTGAACTCCCTGGTGGTCTGCACACACGTTTAGCCACTTTGCTACCACAGGATAACCTTGCTGCCCTGACACCTCCTACATATGAGGTATGCAGCTGCTATTTCTGTTAATCTTCTCAATGTCAACTTTTAAGTACCCCACATTCAGTCATAAGACAATATTTCACACATACATAATTAGCACGATTAGTAAGTCTTGTGATAAAGAAAGGAAGCTGATGTGTGCATGGTATGATAGGTCAAAGTTTCTCTAGGGATGTTATATTTCCAATAGGTAGGTTGTTCATTTATACCTAACAAAATATTAATATGTCTTACAGAATCATTGGCACATATTTTTCTTGGTTTTAAACAAAATTATGTTTTTGTATTCCTTTTTAGTGCTTATGTTCCAAAAGAACTCCCTGTATCTAAAAATATGATTGTTTAGGAACAGTTTTGGTTTTGTAATTTGGAAAATGGTCCTAAACTAGTTGCTTTTTTACATGTATGCTGACAATTCAAAATTATTTTACTATAAGATAACAAATGATAGTTTAGAAGTTTTGTAGACATATTTGGTGTTCAGACTCAGAGTCTTGTCTCTACTAGATTATTAACTCACTAGTTTGTTGGTACATGTCTTACTAAATGTGATGTACATGTAACTCTCCTCAAGATAACAAACTATACAAAGACAACACACATTAACATTGGTTCTACATATTCATGTAGAAACATGTTAAATCACATGAATAAATTTAAATCTTCAGATTTTTTAGGGAGGCAAAAGTGTTGCAAGATCTGTCTTCCAAGTATCTAGTAATCAAGTCATTGTAGCTGAAGGCTGTCTTACTTTAAATACAGTGTAAGTGACCACAATTTATGGGGAAAATTACTGTTTCACATCAGTTTAGACATCATAATTGACATTTTGTTTCCCAATGGCATTTAAGAAATAACATCAATAGATTAGTAGAAAAGCTTCCAAAATGCCAAAATGCTTAAAGTCACCTATATCACTTCTATGATTTAGAATATATTACCCACAAGTATTTCTTTCAACCAAGAAAGCTTTTGGTAGTAGTTGTTAAGGTTCCAGATAACATGTGAGATTTGAAAAATTTTGCTTGAAAAATTTAGCTTCTTTTTCCTTTTTTTTTTTTTTTTTTTTTTTTTTTTTTTTTTTCACCTGGAATGTTTAAACACAGTTGTTCTTAGAAAGAGACAAAGTTCCAAGTCTAGAATCTCATGGAATAAGAATAAATAATACAAAACACTTACCTGTTGGTGTTTGTTTTCCTTTTATTATTTAGTAAAATTGATCAAAAGCCTCATATTCTTTAATTTTCCTAGGAATCTTTGAAAAGGGCCATTTTTTTTTCTTTCTTTACTTATTTGAGAAGTCTTATCAGGTCAAATTCTTTCATCTTTCCTCCTGTCATTTATTAAATTCTCTTTTTAATGGTCCATGTGTATGTGTGAGTTTGACTTCAGGTACATAATGCTGAAATCTTAATATGCAACTTTTTTCATAAACAATACAAAGAAGTTGACAGGTCTGAAAGGGTCTTGTGTGAAAAGATAATTAAGTGCTTTAGAGAGTGTCAAGAGTCAATAGCTCAGCACTGTCAGCATTCTGGAGTATTACAGGCTATAATTAGATGGCATGGAGGTGTAAGGGATGTTTGGCAGTTTATTTCAGTATGATCTCCAGGGTAAAAATAAAGACCTGCCTCAAAATGAGACACTATGAGTGAGGAGAGCAGGAAAATTAAAATCTCACACATGTGTTTTTAGGGACTTACATAAATTGCTACTTTGTGAATATGCCGTTTCAGGATAATATCTTCAAGATTTCCATCCATCTATTCTGACAGTTATACCTTGTACCCTAAATTTCAATTAGGAGGCCACTGGTACTTTTGTTTCTCTAATTTTCCAATTCTTTCCTAACTTGCACTCCTTTCTGTTACATTACAGACCTTAGTAAGTGGCCTTTAATCAATAACATCCTATACAACAAGGCATGTGTTGCTACAAGGATTGGCAAAGACTCCTAACTGTGCTGGTTCAGAAACAAGACACATCCTGTTCCTATCGAGTACTTAAAAGTTGCCAACAAAGCTTTCAAAAATACAGACTCTGAAATCTTACTGTAGTATTTATGTAACAAACCCAGTGTATATGGAAAAAAAAATTTTTTCTTTAATTCCGAAACACTCTGCAGTAAGGAAAAAAAAAAAAATTAACTGTTTTAGAAAATACCTAAAAATGTATAGAAAAATAAATATCCATGGCTTTGGTCTTGTGTTTAAATACACCACGGAAGATACCTCTGCAAAAATGACTGCATGGGGTGCTTTGGTTTCATAAAACTAGTCTGAAGGCAGACAAGACAAAAGGACTTTCACATCCTGATATGTGATCTTTATTTGAAGACCTAATCATAAGTGAAATAGAATAAAAATTAACTTAACAAATTACTTGAGTAAAATTTTCAAAAGAAGTTATTTGATTTAACTATTGCTATTAAATCATACAGTAAGACTAGTTGGTTACTTGATTGGACTGTGTATTTCTCTAAATGTAATAAGGTACTACTGTTTTCTTTCACTCATGCACTACTAACCCTAATTCTTGCACTAATCTAGCCCTAACCATCTCAAAATACCAAGGATTTTAATTCTTGTTCAAGAGAAAATGTTATATCTATTTATTTTGAAATGTTAGAAACTTTTATAATGAAAAATAATTCCCACCATAAATTATGTTTTTGACTGCAACCAGTTTTTTACATCTAGTATTGTAATAAAAGGTTAGCTATATAGGAGTTCATGTGATTACTGTTATGGTTATTAAAATATCAGTTGTCCACATTTCCATTAGCATTCTACTTGATAGTTAGCAATAAGCAGAATTAAAATATTGGGACTTCTAAAGCAGGACATTACCAATTAGTAGAATTCTCCAATGACCCAGAATAATTATTAATTATCATCATCATCATTATTCACAAAGCAAAACATCTCTGGGATACCTGTGTGCTTCCTTCGTGCGCTGTTCTCCAACAACAGCCTTAACAGCAGTATTTGTATTAACTAAAGAGATGAGTGTGTAGCAAATGAAAAGTTGACACTGCAGGAAAGTCATGGAATGGAGCTGAGTTTTGTTTGGAGGATTTTTGTTGGTTACTTGAGCCAGATAAGTACTTAGAATCTGTGCTTTTTGTAGTGAAGTCTCATACTGTGGCAATCGCCTACGCTCACCCTCATCTCTTCTATTCCTGTATACAAAACTTGGTAATGAAAACACTTTGGAAATCATACTCTGATAGGAGATTTTTAGGCATGTGTTTTTTATTCAAATAAAAATTTCAGGTCCTTGGTTTGAATTCTTTGGGCATTTCAGTATAATATAAGAAGAAGCGAAAGAACAACTAGGTATAAATTGTGAGACTTCCAAAATCATTTGAGACAAGTATCCTGGTTAGTATGACCCAGGAGCAATTTTTCTTGGGAAATACTTAGGGAAACTACAGTTTTAGAAGACTGTGGTGTCTGAATTTATTAAAATATTTACTTTATAGCCAACTAAGGTATGTCGGTTTCAAGGTCTCATTATTTTCAAGTTAACCAGGTGTAGTGATGAGGAGGAGCAAGACTCAGACACTTGACCCATGTTGGCTAGCAGCATTTCGTACAATATACTCCACATTCCATATAAATTAGAAAGTTTACTGATAAGTCCTCTCTCTTCCTTGATGGCTGTGATCCTAAGAAATGCTTGCTCTGATCTGCTGCTCTTCCTCACAAAGCTGTATCACTCAAAGCGTTTGACATTTGCTGTTCACTGCTGGGAGTGCACAGCTTCTCACTGATACAATTGGCTGAGTACAATTCTTGTATATTTTATACTGGTGCCAGGATCAATATTGATTCTTTAGTATTAGTAATGTCAAATGTTTATATTTCAACACTCAGATTTCCTTGCCTTTTTTTCTGATTTTCAGGTGGGGAGGGGTAATTGGATGATAGAATAATTGTCTAAATGACAATTATTTGTTATGAGTTCCTCAAACCATAAGAAGAAATCATATAAAAGGACTGGTATAGAAATTAAATAGTTACAGTTTGAAAAACAATGTAACATTCCCAAGGAGAAGGATTTGGGAGAAGCTAAACATGAGCTGACAATGCATACTCATAGCCCAGAAAGCCTAATGCATCAAAACCAGCATGGCCAGCAGGTTGAGGCAGTGATTCTGCCCCTTTACTCCACTCTGGTGAGATCCCACCTGGAGTCAGGTGTCCAGCTCTGGGCCCTGCAAGAAAACAAAGACCTCTTGGAATGGGTCCAGTGGAGGGTCACAAAAATGATCAGAGGGGTGGAGCATCTCTCCTAAGAAGGCAGGCTGAGACATCTGGGGCTGTTCAGCCTGGAGAAGAGAAGGCTCTGGGTAGAACTTATAGGAGTCTTCCAGCATTGAAGAAGGGCCTAACGGAAAGATGGAGACTGTAGTAATAGAATGAGGGGTAATGGCCTTAAGATGAAAAAGGGGAGATTTAGATGAGACATTAGGAAGACATGCTTCACTGTGAGGCCGGTGAGACACTGGAACAAGTTGCCTAGAGAAATAGTCCATCTACTATTTGAGGTGTTCAAGGCCAGGCTGGATGGTGATTTGGGCAATCTGGTGTAGTGGAAGGTGTCCCTCCTTATGGCAAGGAACTAAATATCTTGTTGGAACTAAATATCTTTAAGGTCCCTTCCAACTCTAAGCATTCTATGATTCTATGATAGATAAATATCATCCAAAAGAAAGCAAGCAAAGAGTGAGATTAAACCAACAGTATGGGTTGACAGCACAGCACCTTGGGATTCTGTACTGGTTTATGTAATGCTTTAAGCCCATATACAATCAGAAGGGAATGTGATTAATCAAATAGCACAGTTACAAGTCATATAAATTATTTTGGTGTTTCTAAGGACTGTGAGAAACTTCAGAGCTATCTGATCATGATAAGTTAATCCATTGATTACATCCATGAGAAATCTTTGCTTGCTACCCATCTTTTGTCTTTACTTTTAAGTCCCATAAGGGTAACGATATAGTAGCATGTTACTACTGTAGAAAATTAGCAGTAGCATCCTCAACTATCCAATTTTCTAGCAATATGGGTCACCCCATATCAAAAAGTACTTTGCAAAAGTTAAAAATGTTCAGTGAAAATGAAGGAAATTATTATGAAGAAAATTCTCTTCAGGCAGTTGGAAAACACTTTAAAGAAACTGAGAAAAAGCATTTTTTAAATATTAAAAAGGAAATGAAGAAGAAGAAACAGGATAAAAAGTGAAAAAAATATTAAAGAAGAAATAGCAGAAGACATTCAGTTCCCTATTGCATAGCTCAAGAATAAGAGATAATTCAATGAATTAAAAAAAATTACCAGTTAAAAATATTAATGCATATTTGTTAATGTAATGGTCTACAAAACATCCACATGCCCAATAATTTTATGTATGTCTAAAAAGGATTTGGAAATTACAGGGCAATAGAAATGCTTAGAGTTCTAATTATCTCTGCAGACAAACATTTTGGGAGAGCATAAGAGCATACCTAGCTAAAGAGATAAGGACATATAATATTGATACAAATTATTCCATGTCTGCTGAAAATGAACTATTCTTCTTTCTCTGAAACTTTCAAAACTGGAAAGTCTCCAAAATAGAATATATTTCAGCACACTCTATATCCTATTTAATTCAATGGCATAATCTTTTAGTTTTCACATTCTTAATTCTACTTCCTGAAAAACCATACATTTTTCCCATAGCTTCGTTTATATCTCAAATACTCAGTTAAGAAAATGAAGTTTACTTTTATCTTTTGTGATTTTTGTGTCAATAGATACACAGTGTGCTAAATCCCTATTGCACGCTTAAATCTCCCTGTAGGACTAAGCTCAAATTGATTTTGAAAGTAGGATTTAGGATCCTAAAGTATTTAGACACTGTAAAATTCTGTCAACTTAATACATTACATAACAGTAATAATATAAATGAACACAATATTTCCAACATTAGGATGCATGGTTTTGCTCTGGAACACAACCTGGAGTTCTGAGAATTGCTTATGGTCAGAATATAGCTTTATTTTTTTCCCTATCTCAAAGATAGCAATAAGTACTATAATACTAAGCCAGAATGATGTTTCTTAATAGCTACAGGGTGAGAAATTATTATATTTTAGTGTTTAGAATGTTTTGTAAGATGTAGGAGAAAAAAAAAAACCAAATACCCCAAAGCTCCTTCTGGCATCATAGGAAAAAAATTAAAGAGCAGAATTTTAAATTGTACCTCTTGACATGAACAGTTTATGAGAACAGAATTGACATAATTTTTTTTTACATACGTAAGTACAAAAAAAAAAAGCAAATCTGACTTATCTGGGAGTTTGATTGCTGAGTTTGGAATGCCACCATAGTTGTTGCAGGTGGGGTAAGGATGAAGAAAGGAAGGTAAGAACAGTGTGAAATAGGTTTCCAGAAGGAGGAGATAAAAGCTGTTGAACAGGATTTTAGACTTTAAAAAAAGACACTGACACATATATGACCTTTTCTAGGAAAATATTTTTTTAAAATCTAGTTTTTTAAGTTCCAGAAGTTATAGGTGATGGAGACCGGCCATATTTTTTCCTTTGACAAATAACTTTTCTCATTTGTGGAGAAAGTGCTTACTGCTGTTTATACCACTGATCTCATGAACTTGTTGTGAAGTCACTTTGGGACTTGTGTGAAGTCACAAAGTAAACTTTGGGATCCATCTAGTTCTCTGAACATGATTCCCTTTACCAGCAACAAGAAATATCCTCTATTATAAAATTTTATATTTCTGAACAAATTCTGGCTACCTGATAAAACCACAATCCAGTCAGAAAGTATAGGTGGAATTTCTTTCTAGCACCTTGATTTTCTGGAGTCCCTTGCCTTTCACCTCATGACATTTATTTGCTTAATGTTACTTCTACATTGATAGTGTTTTCTTCTTTGTGATGGTTTCTGTGACACTGATACTGATATGGTTCTGAATAAAACAGAATATGCCTTTAGTAATATTATTTTTAAAAGACTTTGCAAGATAGATTGATTTTAATTTTTGCTTCTTCCTTTTCTTTTCTCTCAATGACACATTTTATACCTGAATAAGTAACTTAATTTACTGTCCTTGCTTATTTCTCAGTTACCTCTTTTATGAGGGAAATATTTTATTTTGTCTTTAAGCATGGATTCTACAGAAATAAAAAGGGAAAAGAATAAAAATACCCTTCATTTAGTTAATTTTTAATTTAATATCTCTCTCTCCATTAAAACACACAATAATCAGAAATGTTGTGGAGTAAGCCTATCACCATTGCACCTGTGTTGCTCACGAGCTCTACCTTTGCTGTGTGGCTGGGAGCTCAAGACTGACCCAAAGTAGATGAAATTGCAAACCAGATCCTTTAAGGAGCACGTAAGTGCTTTTTCTAGTTCTCCTCAGTTGCTCAGGTGGAATGATGGTAGGAAAGTATAAGTGTTTGCCTTTTATTAGAACATTCATCTATGAAAATATCAGTCATCTGGGTTGTACCCTAAAAAATAAGATATTATCCCATTACTTTTGCATAATAAATAATGTTCTTGAAAATTGTAAGCAACCTAGTTCCATTTATGCTTCTGTTATATTCCACTGATTTCCTTCTTTTATATTCCACTGATTTCCTGTGCATGTTGCAAACAAGCAGTGGTAATTTATTACATATATTTGTTTTGGAATCTTAAATTTCTTGGAAAATTCCATTTTTAAATCTGAGATCTTGGGATACACTATGTGTTTAGAAGAAGAATCTAAAAGCAATGGAAAATCCAAATCAAATTTTAAATGTCCACTACTATATCACAGACTTAGCTTTGGGAAAAAATTAATATAAAAGTAAATGTATTTTGAGTGTTTATTGGAATTTATACTATGTTCCAATAATAAAATCAAACATACAAACAGCGCATTCCTAAACCTAAATTTAATACTCCGGCTTCAGCCCCAGTGATTTGGAGTTTTGACGTATAACTAGTCACAACACCACCACATTGAACATCGGCTTTCTCATTTATTACATTTGAAAATTTCTGAAGAGATTTTAGATTTTATTATAATTATTCTACCTGTGAGTTCTTCAAACTTGTATGCTAGTTTTTGAAATATACTAAAAGCTATTAGATTAATATTTTTTAATATCTTAACCAGCACCTGTGCTATAGTAAGTTGAGTGGTTTCAAAAAAGCAGTTCTTGTGATTGAGTGCATGAGGATTTTCAGTGTACTAGATTAGATGCATTTTCATACACTTCAGGGAGCCTGCCCCCTTTATACAGTCTTGACATGGGGGCAGGATGAAGATTGCTGATGAAGATTGTTATGTGTCAAAAGGAGTATGATTATGTGACTCACCTTGTTTTCCATTATATATAATTTAAAAGCATACTGTCATGGTATTTTTCATAATTAAAAAAGACCTTGCTATTGTTTATAATTATTCCTTTAATTCTTGACATTGAAATCTGTTTCCTTACTGATTTATTTTCCCCTTTCTTTGGAAGTTATGGATGAGTTATTGAAGAGTTAGTTATGTATGAATGTCAGGTGACTTAATTCTTATGCTTTTTTTTATTAAGAGAGAGGAGAGAATTTCTTTGTATTTCACCTAGACAGTTTGTTTGACAACCCATTGGCTACCCTCACTGTATTCTCAGATCCATGTTATGTCCTTGGACAAGTTGAATGTGGCAACGCAATGCTTTCTTATATACTATAGTGCCTTGATGGTCCATGCTATGCAGAAACATAGGTATGTGAAGGGAAATGGCTTCAGTTAAAAACTGGAGCCTGATTCAGGATTCCTATTCCTATTAGAAGACTGGTGTGAGGACACAATATACTGGTCCATCAGTTTATTGCATGACTTTCATCTTTTATCACCTAGTCTCCATCACAGTCAGTGCCAAATATATTGCCCTGTACACACCCATGTTATTATCTGTCATCTTTTTCAAACCTCCCTCAAACTCCAGGAGTTCTAACAGAGGTGTTTGTTACTTTGAATTGCATAAAAGACCATCACAAATTTTATAATTCATATATTGTAAGTCTGAGATATGAAGTCTTTAGCTAACAATAGTCTCATTGACTTACACCGGATGTTCAGCTGGCCCGTTTTCCCATTCCTCACTAATGTACTTGTAGTTGTTTTTTATGGGTAAAGAAAAGGAATCAGGGAAATAGAGACTGATCCTTCCATTCTTATAATGCAGATTTCTGTAAATCTGCAAATTAGGAAACTTATTTGAGCTGAAAATTGAACCTAGATGGCATTTTTTAGTAGATTTTGATAGACTTTCTGGATGGTTGACCTTGGCCAGCTACCAGGCGCCTACCCAGTGACTCACTGTTCTTAAGAGAGTAGAGAAAGGGAGAAAGTAAGATGGAAAAAATAATGAATTGAGGTAGACAGGCAGATCATTTAACAATTACTGTCATGGACAAAACAGACTCAACTTGGGGAAGAGCATTTTAATTTATTACCAATTCAAATAAAGATGGATGGTAAGAAACAAAGACAAAACTTAAAACATCTTCCACTTCCTTCTTTCAAGTCTCAACTTCACTCCACTGTGGTATCTCCCACAAGCTTCATGGGAATATCTGCTCCAGTGCTTGCAACACCACCTCCCTCTCCTTCTTCAGTGAACTTGTCTACAAAGTTGTTTCTCACACATTTTTTCCCCTTGCCATTCTTCTATGAATTTAATTGTTCCACTGTTTACCCCAATTTAATTATGATTTGTTAAAAAAGTACTTCCTTTTATATTCAAAGCACTGACTGCGGATTTTATTTGACTCCTCCTAGGTTGTGTTGGTTCCTCACAGAGAGGAACTTGTGGGGAATGTAATGGTTGGAGGCCCCCTGGGGTACAGCGATCACAAAATGCTAGAGTTCTTGATTCTCAGGGAAGCAAGAAGGGAAGCCAGCAGGACTGCCATCATGGACTTCTGGAGGGCAGACTTTGGTCTTGACAGAGTCCCTTGGGAGGCAGCCCTGAAAAGCAAGGGAGTCCAGGGAGGCTGGACATTTTTCAAGGAGGAAGTCTTAAAAGCACAGGAGCAGGCTGTCCCTGTGCGCAGGAAAGTGAGCCATCGGGGGAAGAGACTGGCCTGGCTGAAAAAAGAGATAGGGACACAGCTCAGGAAAAAACAGAAAGTTTATGTCCTTTGGAAAAAAGGACAGACTACTCAGGAAGATTATAAAGGTATAGTAAAGTCATGCAGGGAAAAGATTAGAAAGGCCAAAACTCAGATAGAACTTAAACAGGCCTGGATGTTAAAAACAATAAAAAGAATTTTTATAACTATATTAACATCAAGTGGAGGATGCAGGAGAAGCTCCACTCCCTGGAGCTCTCTCCACTCTCCATATCTCTACTGGATATGGGAGGTAACGTAGTGACAGAGGATGAGGAGAAGGCTGAGGTGCTGAATGCCTTCTTTGCCTCAGTCTTTAGCAGGGGAGTAGGGTGTCCCCTGAGTAGCCAGACCCCTGAGCCAGCAGTTAGGGGCGGGGGGCAGAATGAAGTCCCTGTAATTCTAAGGGACATGGTGAAGGACTTGCTCCAAACCCTTGACACAAACAAATCCCATCTGGGCCCAGACAGGATTCACCCAAGGGTTCTGAGGGAGCTGGCAGAAGTGCTTCTGGAGCCACTTTCCATCATCTTCCAACAGTCCTGGCAAACTGGGGAGGTCCCAGCCAATTGGCGTCTAGTAAATGTGACACCCATCCACAAGAAGGGTTGGAAGAATGATCCCGGGAACTACAGGCCTGTCAGTCTGACCTCGGTGCCTGGGAAGGTGATGGAGCAGATCATCCTGAGTGCCATTATGCAGCACATAAAGGACGCTCAGGTGATCATGCCCAGCTAACACAGGTTCACGAGGGGCAAGTTCTACTTGACAAACCTGGTGTCCTTCTATGACAAAGTGACCCACTTGATGGATGAAGGAAAGGCTGTGGATGTTATTTACCTAGACTTTAGCGAGGTCTTTGATACAGTCTCCCACAGTATTCTCCTGAAGAAACTGGCTGCCCATGGTTTAGATGGGAATACTCTCCACTGGGTTAAAAACTGGCTGGAGGGCTGGGCCCAGAGAGAGGTGGTGGTGAATGGAGTTAAATCCAGTTGGTGGCTGGTCACAAGTGGTGTCCCACAGGGCTCGGTATTGGGGCCGTTTCTCTTCAACATCTTTATCAATGATCTGTACAAGGGGATTGAATGCACCCTCTACAAATTTGCAGATGACACCAAGTTGGGTGGGAGTGTTGATCTGCTGGAGGGTAGAGAGGCTTTGCAGAGGGATCTGGACAGGCTGGATGGATGGGCTGAGACCAACGGGATGAGGTTCAATAAGGCCAAGTGCTGGGTCCTGCACTTGGGTCACAACAACCCCAGGCAGTGCTACAGGATTGGGGAAGAATGGCTGGAGAGCTGCCTGGCAGAAAAGGACCTAAGAGTGTTGGTCGACTGTCGGCTGAACATGAGCCAGCAGTGTGCCCAGGTGGCCAAGAAGGCCAACAGCATCCTGGCCTGTATCAAGAACAGTGTGGTGAGCAGGACCGGAGAGGTGATCATCCCCCTGTACTTGGCACTAGTGAGACCCCACCTCGAGTACTGTGTCCAGTTTTTGGACCCTACCAAGAAAGACATTGAGGTGTTGGAGCAAGTCTAGAGAAGGGCAACGAAGCTGGTGAGGGGTCTAGAGCACAAGCCTTATGAGAAGAGGCTGAGGGAGCTGCGGTTGTTCAGTCTGGGGAAGAGGAGACTAAAGGGAGATCTTCTCACTTTCTACAATTACGTGAAAGGAGGCTGTAGAGAGGCGGGGGTCAGTCTCTTCTCCTAGGTCACAGATGATAGGACATGGGGTAATGACTTCAAGTTCAGGTTGGATAATAGGAAATATTTCTTTACTGAAAGGGTTGTCAAGCATTGGAATGAGCTGCCCAGGGAGGTGGTTGAGGCACCATCCTTGGAGGTATTCAAGAGACGAGTTGACATGGTGCTTAGGGATATGGATTAGTAGTGGATTGGTGTTGTTTTGAGTGTGGTGTGGGGTTTGTGTCTTTTGTTGTTCTTTTTTTATTTTTTTCCATTGGTTGGACTAGATGATCTTAAAAGGTCCCTTCCAACCTAGCTGATTCTGTGATTCTGTCTGTGTTTGAAATTGTGAATAAACATATCAATTCACTTTCTTCATGCCTTTAATGATTTTATAGATAGCTGTCAAATTCTTGGCCATCTCCTTCCTAGATTGAGCAACATCTTTGGTTACCTTTTGTAGAAACCATTCCATACTCCTGACCATGTTTCTTGTCTTTACTGTCTTTTGTAGTTCTGTTTCATCTCTCCTGAGATGGTGCTGCCACAGCTGAAACTGTTTTCTCAAGGACTTAGACAGATAAGTTTTAATTGCTATTCTTTCCCTAACAGTTCTTAGCATTCTGTTTTGTAGTTTGGTTTTATTTTTTACTGGGAAGCATTTTAGAGAGTTGTACATGGTAGCTCTGAAATCCATTTTCCTTCCAAAAAGATTTAACTTAGAGGACATATTTTCTCTTTATTCCTTATTTTTAATTTAGTACCACTTAATTTAATCTTTTTTCCCCCTATCAGTCTCTATCATGAAATTCTTACACAAACCTTAGTAATTTTATATTTCCTTCCATCAATTGTTGTACTTGATTGTGAATTCTTTTTTTCAAATTACTATTTCCCTATCTTTTATGAATATGATAACACAGTTCCTAGGAATGATCTTTTTGATATGCTTTCCTGGTAGTCTTCCTCTATACTGAATGTTGACTGTATTTTGTTATTCTTTTCTTAGTGTGATTTAACCAGTCATAAATTCATTGCAGGACTATCCCTCATGCCCTCCAAATGCTTGACTTTTTAAATACCTTTTAGAGAAAGACCTTGCCAGAAGTTTTCTGGAACTCCAAACAAAGTGTATAAATTGAATAACCTTTGTCACTTCTGCAACTCAAGTGCTTGAGTTGGCTCTGTCTAGTTCTGCCTCTACAAAAAAGTCAAGGGGTTCAAGACTAGAACAAGACTCGCTGGCCAGAGATAGACTAATGTAACAGGCTTCCAGGTGTCTTTGCAGCTTTCTGCTTTTGACTCCCAAAGCTGTAGTTCCAGCTGAGATGATCCAAAAAGATGGTTCTACCTCTTATGGGGCTACCTGGAGTTTTTGCAAAACTAGTATTTTACCATCTTCTTAATGTTGTCTCCCACAGCAAACATATGTGTCTTCCCTACAGCAAACATAACTCTGTGCAACATACAAAACATTTAGGTATTTCAAAACCACAAAGCACTGCTACTGTGTGCAATATGCACTACCCAAGCAAAGATGAAACTGTGAAGCTTTATGAGAAGACCTGTGAAATATCCACTGGGTCACATTTTAGAATTTTCTGCTGTTGGTGCAACAGTTATAGTTTTTTTCTTCATGCGCACAAAACCTACTAAACAAAGAAATCATCGTGCAGTTTTTCCTGCTTTGAGGACAAATGACAATTTAAAGAAAAAGGCTGCTGCAGATGAAAATATCAGTTTGCCAGGATCGCTAATCCACTTGGATGACACTTCCAGAAATGGCCTGCAGTAAGTACTATAGTTACTAAAATGGTTCATACTTCTGTCAGGCTATCTTGATATTTTAAGGCCTCTCTCTAGCTTAAGGGTCTCACTTAAGAGTAGGACATCTGGTCTTTACCCAATACCTTTAGAACAACAGTCTGCTTCTATCATGGACTAGACTTTCTCTGATAGCTAATGTGAAGATAAGCAGAATTGTTTATACTTCATAGCTCTTTTAAAGAACATTCCATGGACAGCGGTGTTTACATTCAGTAAGTCTTTTCCTTGCACAGGCTGCAAGAGTTGGTCATAATGTAGTATTAAAAAGGGAGGTAATTTATTTGGGAAGATGGTTCTAGAAACATGCATAAAGAATTAATTCAATTTAAGAAAAGGAGAAGGAGGAGTCAATGAGGACTGAGAAGCTTCTGAGGAGCAAAACTCTGGCTGTTCTGGACTAGGCAAAACTTTCCAGGACTCAGTGTGAGGAACAAACTTCCATTATTGAGCAAATGTGCTAAAACCCAAATTGATCTTTCTCCAGTCTGTCAAACTCTGTCCTGCCTGAAAGGAGAAAGAATCCAACAACATAAAAGTAAATATTTAAGCCAAACTATTGTCCTGTAAATACTTGTTTATATGCCCCAGACCTTCCTTCTTCCTTATGAATAATCCAGATGCTCAGAGAAATGCCTAGAAAAGTGCACTCTGCACGTACCCAGAGTTGCTTTTATCCTGACAGACTGAGCAGCCTAACTCAAATCGTTACCAGGAAATAGTTATTTCTTTTCATGACTCTGTACAAGTGCTCTTCAGGCATGCACTACTCTCATGATCAGTTAAGATCTCTGTCTTAACTGATCATTAAGCTAGTCAATGTGCTAGCTATTATGAATCCCATTGTAAGCTACCAAACTGGGATACCTAGATGTTAGTCAATTACATTAGATCCAGTCTGGGAGTCAGACACCTCACACAAAATTTTGTGATGCTCAGCACTGCAGCATGTAAGACAGTTTTTACAGTCTATCCTCAAGACTGGAAAAATTACTTGTGGTCGCAGGACATTCTTTGTTAGATCTGATGCTAAGGCAACTATTTTTTCCATTCTTAATTTTGATGACTGAGAGTGATCAATCTGACAGATAGCAGAAAAGTAGCTGTTCATTTTCCACTATCTAAATATATTTAATTGTTTCTGCCTTTTAAAACGTTTTTTTTTTTTTTTTTTTTTTTTTTATTAAGACTCATCTTGATGTTCTTTTAAATTATTAAGAGCTAAAGACAGTCATTGAGAAAGAGATTAGAGGACATCATAGGCATGGGTAATTATTTAAGGCCCAAGAAGGGGACACATAGTGCATTTTAACGGAAGCTTTAGTGGATTGTTAAATTAAATGAGTGGTTTAGTGGTAAACAAGTTGGAGTTAATCAATTGAGTAAAACTATAGGGAGACTGTGTGAGTTTGGATTTGAAGGGTTTTACAGTAATCACACTTTGAGAGCCCCATCTGCTTCATATTTGTTTAATAATAAACTTGAGGACTAGCTAATGGTGCACTACATCTAATACTGCCTAAAAGTGGTGATGGCAATGAGGCACCACGAGAGGCCTGAAATTTGTTATCATAACAAAACAGATATTTGTGATAATGAGAATAATTTGGGAATAAGAAGTGTTATTTAAACCTTGTGATGAATTGGTGCAGTACATATCTTCTGAGAGCTAATTTTACTATAACAAGTAATTATTTGAATCTGTTTTAATTTCCTGAATTCTTCTATTCTTCTACATTATATATAAACTTCTAAAGATACAAGTGGTATCTTTTGTCCACTGTCTTTATAGGAAAGGATAATTGGGTTTAGCCAGACTTGCAGGTCAAGAGAGTCAATAGCAGTAGGATCATTTACTTTCTAATCTACCTCACCTTTGTGACATCTGGTAAAAAAAAAAAAAAGAAGTTTCCTTCCTTTCTACAGCATATTAATTGTTGTAAAATATGTCAGTCACAAATAGATGGCTTGCTAGATTTTGGAACTTAGTTTAGTGCAATATAGTTTATGAAATTTATTTTTCCTTTGTGAATGTATAAAAAAAGTTTAAAAAATTAAGAAAACATACTTATTTCTCTATGAATCAATACAGGGAGATGATAGAGTCTTTGTTATCAAACAGTTGTGACAATGTTCATGCTGTGCTGGTTTGGTTGGACATATACTATCACTTGTGGTTTGATTGGATGAGTGACACTGTTAGATCCAATTTAATCAATGTGTCATATATAAGATCTACATTTTTCTTTGGTAAGTATTTTCAAATTTAATTTGGATTTTTTTCCCAATTTTCTTATGACTGTTCAGTTCAGTATGTATCTAAATTAAACTCAAAGACATGGGGTAAAGATATCCTTAAAAATTTGAGTATAACACTTATTTAAATATTTTTAGGTTTTATTCAGTTCCACAAGAAGTAAAAAATAATTGTATTTAATTTTGATATGATTAATATAAAAAATAAAAAAAAAGAAACTGAGGAGTGAGTAGACATTAAAACTGGAATGTCCTTTTACCCTTACAGCTGGTCTCTCAATTTGTAGTGGAACTTCTTGGCAGAAAATGTCTAAATGTTAAAGACTATGATATATTAGTGAATGAAAAGTGGAAGACTGTATTTCATGGGGATTAGAAGTTTTACTTGATGCAATATTTAATCTAGCTTTTTTTAGAAAACACAGCAATATCAGCATTACAAGGAGCTGATAGTATGTTAGTAAAGAAATACTGGGTATTTAAAACTGTCGGAATTCTTGTTTGACAAATCACTAAAAAGCTAGAGCACTTTTACATCTCTCTCACTAATTGATGGCAGAAAGTGAGAAAAGCTACTTGAGGATTTTGGAAATAGTAAAGTCATACTGATTTCACAGTAAAATAGAACTCTAAAAACAGAAATCCAAAACTAGTGCTTATTCATGCTAAATGCTTTGTCCTCAACCTCCTCTGTATATGTAAAAGAATGGTAAAGAAAGTATTAAGACAGTCAAGGACAAGTAATTATTTTGGGAGGAAGTCACAGAATCACAGAATCTTCATGGTTGGAAGGGACCTTTGAAATCATTGAGTCTAACCATTAAAAACCCCAACAAACAAACAAAAAACCACCCACAACAACAAAACAAAAAAACTCAACACCCCATCATCACAGCAATCACCACACCCAACAATCTAGGCACCAGAGCCTGACCTGAAGTGCCATGTCTACAGTTTCTTAAATACCTCCAGGGATTGTGACTCCACAAACTGCTTGGACAGGTTATTCCAGTGCCTGACCACCCTCTCAGTAAAGTAATTCTTCTTAATATCTAATCTAAACCTCCCCTGCATCAACTTCATACTGTTTCCTCTGGTTCTGTCATTATTCACTTGGGAGAAGAGGCCAACGCCCATCTCTCTACAACCTCCTTTCAGGTAGTTATAGGAGGCAATGAGGTCTCCTCTCAGCCTCCTCTTCTACAGACTAAACATGCCCAATTCCCTCAGCCTCTCCTCATAGGACTTGTTCTCCGGACCCCTCACCAGCTTGGTGGCTCTCCTCTGGCCATGCCCCAGCAGCTCAATGTCCTTCTTGTAGAGATGGGACCAGAACTGAACATGGTACTCAAGGTGAGGCCTCACCAGTGCTGAGTACAGGGACACAAACACCTCCCTATTCCTGCTGGCCCCACTATTTGTGATACAAGCCAGGATGCTGCTGGCCTTCTTGGCCACCTGGGCACATTGCTGTTGTCGTCCGGCTCTCCACCAACATCCCAAGATCTTTTTCTGCTGGGCAATTTCCAGCCACTCTTCCCTAAGCCAGTATTGTTGCCTGGGGTTGTTGTGACCAAAATGCAGGACCTGGAACTTGACCTTATCAAACCTCCCATTGGCCTTGGCCCATTAATCCAATCTGTCCAGGTCCCACCTAGATCAACACTCCCACCTAGTTTGGTGTCATCTGCGAACTTATTGAGGGTGCACTCTTTTGTAAATATAACAGCTTTTCAGAAGGCAAAGGAACCTGGAATTTAGCTAAGATCCCATGCCATTTATGGGAAGGTCAAAATCAACCCTAAATCAATCAGGTTCCTGTTCGAACACCCCTTTTTTCTTCTAAAGATACAGTTGTACATTTCTGTCCCTGGTGTCATTTCATGGAAATGCACCTGTTTCTGACCTGGTCTTCATGATGCTTTGACATGAGTGCTAGGATCTCAGGCAAGCTAGGCCATGCATAGCAAACATGTAAATACAAAACATATGTACGTGTGTATATATATATGCAGAGTACCTATAACTTTAATTTTCTTTCTCTACATAATTGTTAGTATGTTCCTTTTGCATTCATGAAATATTATGGGCTCCCTCTGGTGGGCCAAAACAATACCTTTATATTTTAGAGACATGGTAAGGTGTTGGGAGTCCATTTAACCTAATGGAAAAGAAGTGCTTGTTCTGTGCATTTGGAGTCATAATACGGATTTCGTATCTAATTTTATTTTTTTTTACAGTTTGTTTCTCTGTCTCAGGAACGCTGTATTTTCAGTGCTTAATTCTCAACACTTAGGCATAGTTTTCTTTCAAAATATTTTAATGAAAAGACTAAATAACATGCTCTAAAGCTGAAGGTTCAGGTTTCATGAATACAGGATGACTATAAACAAGAGGAGCAGTAAGTCTCTCAACTGAATCACACAGATACAGTTGTGATAGATCACTAAAAATTCAAATAAATATATCTTTTTTTTTTTCAGAATATCATGCATATTACTTGCTCTCAGGAGATTGCTGTATCTATATCTCGTAAGATAAATTGCTTGTTCAAAATCAGGACTGTATCATAGTTAGTGTATTTTCTGTACAAATACTTTTCCAATCATTTCTACAATTTCTCTGTAGTTATGGTGATCTCATGTTTGTGAGGTGAAAATTAAACTTTCTTGATCATTAAAATGCAATTTCCTTCATGTGACTATTTTTCATACTTGATACTATTATGAATTGATTCATTCCTATAACTTTCCTAATATAGATTCATCACATCTGAACTATTTTGCAGGTACAGGAAAGACATATCATAAAGGAAATATTTTAGTTATACAGAGATGAAAGTTAAAGAAGCAGAGCCATCAGAGTGGGCTGAGACTGAAATTATGTACAAAAATAACAGATGATTAAATTAAAGATGATTATATTCTCCTGATTTTCATACCCTGTTCTACCTTACTTAACATGGTCACTTTTATGATTGTTTTTGCCAAAAGGGTTATCTTGGGAGATAATTTGGCAGGTTATGTCTTTATTTGATGTAGCTGTAAATTTTACTTCATCTCTTCCACAAATTGTATACGTTTTTGTACTGTTGCATTGCTTTATTGTATTTTCTGCACATATGAAGTGTTTTCAGAAAAGAGAACAAGACAAAAAGAAGAAAAAAAGTTTTATTGAACTGATAAGAAGATGAAATATATCTTTGTGTTTAGTTATGTTGTTAGAAGCAAATTTCCTGTTATAAGATTAAGGCCCTCCAAATGGTCTCGAAAAATATCCCAGAACTCCAGTCCAAAGTGCAGAAATAATTTCTGACAGTGACCAGAAGAACTTCAAACTGAGAAGAGGACAGGGCAAAACTTTTAATTTGTTCACCTCTCTTACAAAGAACTGACTGAGAGGTGTCACTAAGCTTAGTGTGTCACTGTGATCAGGAGCATGGTTTTGTTGTTCTGAGTGTAAACTGATAAAGCTTTCCAAGATGAATCATAGTTGACACTAAGCTGACCCCAAATGCATTTAGGAAGCTGATGAAGAAGAGCAGAGCCTTCCACTGAACTGTTGTCTTTTAGGAAGACAGGAGTGTTTCAAATCCATATTCCAAACTGCCATTTCATTGTCAGTAAGTGCTGCAGAAGAGCAGTAACCCTGCACACATGGAGAGATGTCGAAACTTTTAATGAAAGGGTCTGGTTACAATACAGTCTTCTTTTCTCTTGTTAATGGCACTGGATGGCTACAGTCTTTGTCCTTACAGTTTGCCACATTTTTCTGAAGTTCTAGTTGTAGAATGGAGAAAATAAATTGTGCTCTTAAGTCTGTTTCAAATGGAAAAAATGCCTGGGATATAGGGAACATTTCCAAATGCTGTTACCGTTGTCATAGTGTATTTACATAATGTTATATTATTCTAGAGAGATAAACATGGAGACTATTTCATACATTTAGTTAAGGTGATTAAAATGTTGATGCTCATGTTCTAATGGTTTCTGTACTTACATAGTACATTCCTCTCAACTCTCCACATGAGGATTGTGATGATGATGGTGAAGACTATCCTTGGTTTACAATAGGAGAAATATGTCACAGTCTGAGAACTAAGTACTTCAGAATAAGAATAGTGGTCATATTTAGATGTATTTTTTTCCTCTTTTTTGTATATGAACATGTTCCTGGGTACCTATGCAGAAATGTCCTGCATTTGACTACAGGGAAGGGAAACTATTAAAAAAATTAGATTGTCACATTCTCAACCTGAATTAGGTTCATAGGTCTGTCCCTTAGCAAATATGTTTTCACATTGTAGGATTTCAAACCTAGAAGTATGCTGCAGTGTCAGCTAAACATGGGGAAAATCTTTTTCCTCAGTTTCACCTTTTGTTTGGGGCTTGTACAGTCCGTATTTTTTTTTAAATAGCTGTATGCATTGAATTATCTGTTTCTATAAGTTACAAAGTAAAATGAAAATAAAGTAGAATACAAAGTGCTTTGTAATTTCCTTTTTTAAAATTTTTTTTTCTGGTCAGAAATAGAGCACATTAAATTTTGGGAGTGAATTTATGTAACATGGTCTTTGAATTTGAAGCATTTATTCTCTTTGTAAATTCCAGCTGTTCAAGTTTTGCTTGTAGTTTTCAACATGTCTGATGTGTGCTTCCAGAAGCAATATGCTCCAACTTTCTTATTTCTATTCTTTCCAAAAGCCACCATGAATCATATTGATGGGTGTTATGTTTCCAGTCCTGTTCTAGAAAACTATTTTCCAAACCTCTTCATGCACGTAGTTGATACGACAAAAGAGACATGGCATCACTTCTAAGTTTAATGAAAGTCAGAATGATTGATTGATTTCTGAAGTGAGAACCAATGACCATGTAAGTTAAATGGCATTAACCTGTGACAAAGTCTGAACTCAACCTTGGAGTATTCTGCATGCTGCTGATTATTAGTGGAAGACAAGTCCCATGCAAGTATTAAGATGATAAAAATTTAAAGAGCCATAGATCTCCATTCAGATTTTACAAAAGATGCTCTTTCTTCTCTCTTTCTTATGCAGATCCTAGTTTGGAAATAATTTCAAATAAAATAGAGGAGTGAGAGTTCATACTTTTTTTAACAGAAGCCACTGAAGCTCTGGGTGCTCATCCTTATTGAACCAGCAAGCATTTCAAGGTTTCCCTCCTGCTACTTTTGACTGCCAAATTACATTACCTCCATGTTTTCTCTCAGGATTCAAGTTGGAAGAGACCAGGGCCCTGATGAAGCTGAATATGATACCTTTTCCCTTTTTCTCAAAGTTATTTTTTACTTTTTATTCCTTTCTTCCCAGAAATATATACCTTGTTATTTGAAGGGTCCAAATTCTTCCACTTCTACTGATACTCTACTGACCAGGCATTCTGAGGTTGAAGCCTTCACAGCAAAACTAGATCTGTTCTAAAACATTTTGTTTTGCTAAAAAACATATTTCTATTGTTTGTTTCCTAAAAGACTTTGTTTAATTTTATTATTTATTGTGTTTTGCTGCTGCCTGAAGGACAGGAAAATAGTCTCATTTGCTGAACAATATCTCCATGTTTTTCACTGTTGTGGAAATTAATTAAGAGATATTGATTTAAAGTTTTCCCACCTCCCCCACACCTTAGTTTCTCAAATATTGAAAAAATTTTTTTGGCCATCTTTTTTTTTATATATATATATTTTTCTTTTCTCTCTGTTTGTAATAAGATTAATTATGTGTGGTGCACCACTGCTTATCCCCATGAAAGAAAATCTAAAACGAGGGATTTCAGCTTCAAGAAGGCTATTTTGTCCTGTTTCCGATGTTCTAAAGGGATTAATTTACCATATCGTATAGCCCTGGAAGACTGTGATAATTGAAAACATCCATATTCATTGCATGTTCAAAGGGATCTGTCTGACTTTGTAATGTAAAAAGTGCATTTTTAACCTGAACGGGGACCTGCATCTGGTATTGCTTAATCCTATTAGTCCGACAGTTCCAAAGCTTTAGTGTATAATCATTAGCTCGTGTTAATCCTCATACATGCCTCCAGCTTCAGCCTGTCAGAAGGAGTCCCTGCAGGGAAAATGTGGAGGTGCTGATAGCACACCACCAACTAATCTTATCTTAAATGCTAGCAGCAGCCACTATCTGTGATAGCCAGGGAATTAAAAACAAATTTTTTATGGGTATTGGGTATTGCCTTCCCTTCTCTCACACAGCTCTTCTACCTTGCCCTAGTTTCTCCTCCCTTGCTCCCCCCAAGTCTTTGTCAGGCAAGCAATAATACTGATGGTGGCTGGGCAAGTGACAGTATGGGATGAGGACGATATTTGAAGATATTTACTATGCTGTCATAAAAATAGCAATGTAAGCTGCTAAACCTCTCAGGTACCTTGCAGTCTTTCTATAGAGGAGTCTCAAGTCTATCTTACAAATTCTTATAATTTATGTCCTATTTCCTGCCAGCTGCAGCATCACATACTGAGAGCAGCCATGATCTCTGGAAAAGGAGCTAGCAAGCTCACCTGGCTGCCCTGCTAACACCATGTGCCAATTTGGCATGGTGAGTTGCGAGGCACATCTGAATAGAGGGAGAGAAAATGTGTTAGTTTGAGTAAAAAGAAAATAGGTTTGATGCGCTTCTCCAACCCTGGCCCAGTGCTAAGGAGAAGATGTATTCAGAGCCCTCCATACTGCATATTCAGATGCCCAACCAGTGCAAAGTCCGGGAGTGAAAGCTGAGAGAAATTTCAGTCTATTGCAGTAAGTGGGTGTCCATATGGAGGAGGAGGTGTTTTGTGGTATCATGCAGGACTGTCTCCAGTGCTAGAGCTGGGAAAGGAGGGCAGCACAACATCCCTGCTCTATTGTCCAAGGCAAAGGATGTTCATCTGCTAGCTGAAATGGACCTCTTTTTTGTTTGTTTGTTTGTTGGTTGGTTTTGTTTGGTTTGTAAAATGTGGCAGGTCTGATTCTGGTCCTGTTTTGCACAGATTCTGCTGAACTAGGCAGAAACATATCCAAATGGGGAGTGGACGCCCCACATATCTGACTGTCCCCAGGTGCTCCACTCCTCAGGCTTGTGAGGCTGAAGCAGGTCCCAGGGGCTGCACCACAGCAGTGCAGACAAGTCCTTAGACTCATCCAAAATTAATGTGGTCCATGGCAGCTCTGTTGACTGCTTCATTTCCTTTTTTTCCTGTTGACTGGAATGACATATGCCTGAGGATCCTCTCTTAAGAGCCTGGCAAACTTATTTTAATAAGACTTCTCCTTACACTCCCCCATCCCCTGAAGTCTAAGCATATCTAGCTCTAATTAAAACTAAGAAGCTTTGCTAAATTAAGTTGTTAAAAAAGAACACTTTGGGTTTTGTTCAGTCTAACTCTCAGGGTTGAATCTCCACTATCTCTTCTGGAAGAAGTTTCAGCTCTTTTCTCACAGGACTCTTGGCACCCCTTACTTGGAACATACATAGACCTCTTACTGTGTCCAGTGACCTTGGGTCATTTGAGTAGCTGTGAAGTGCGGTCCTGATCCACATAGGACAAGCATTCTTTTCACATTTAATTGGTTTTACTGAACTTTGATGACCTACTTCAGGTCATGTGAAGTGAGACGCATGTATTTTACTGGGTTGAAGAGGGGTGAAGTCCAGTTGTGCTGCTCACATCCTTACTATAAGAGCTTTTAACTCTTTGCTAGACTCATGGATTGATAACCATTGTGTAGGGACAGCTTCTGGGTTTTGACTTTCAGTGGTTACATCAGAAAGAGTAATAAAATTCTTCACTTCTGTGGTTCCTTTAGTACAATGGTTTTAAAGTATTTAAAAATATTAATAAGCTGTACTACTCTTTTACTTGAAAGGTGGGGAAATCAGAGCAAACTAGAATTAAATAACTTCCACAAGGTCATTCAATATGTGAGCAAGGGAACAGAAATCAGGATGTTACAAATAGCAATGGCTTGGTGCAAACCAAGCAAAGTGTTGTAATAAGCACTGATTGTAAATGATTGACATTAAGTTTTTTTACTATAGTGTCCATGTATGGAGTGAAACAGGAAAGGGGGATAGAAGTAGTATCAGTTTATATTAAGACTATATCACAGTGCACCTGCAAGAGATACCAAATCAATGTTATGCAATTAATCTTAAATCTATAATGTTATTTGCCCTTCATGATGTTTGCCCTTGCAATTCGGGAAATTTTTTTAATGTAAATTTATTTTAATTATATTAAATAATAATATGAACATTGTACATCTGGGTAGCTAAGGTACCTACTGTTAGGTAGGTACCAAATTAACATATTTAATAATGTATAAGACAGATTATTGTTCACTGGATATCAAAAGCTTCAGGTGTTTTAATACGTTCCATAAAGAACTAATCAAGTTTAGATATAACAACTTCATGAACAATATATAACTTGATTGCCATCCTCTAGCACCCTCATTCACGTGTTGTTGGTATCATAAATGAAATATCATGTACTCATATAAAAAGAATATCTTTTATTCATTGTTATTGAATCATGAACAGACAATATTAAATGTATGTGTGGGAGGAACAGACCATCGAATACCCAGCAGGACTAGAAAGATGTTCCTTCTTGATGTTCTCTGATCTTTGCTTTGTCTTCAGTAATATGACTTATGTCTTCAGCTGTACATTTAACTTGGTTGTGACACCGTAATTTAAAGACTGCTGGAGGAGTGGAAGGAAAAAAAAAAAAGGTCAAGTTGCCAATAATTTTTAGTAGAGGTAATTTCACTTTTTAAAGAATCTCAATGAAATATTTTCTGCCTACTACAGAAAACCAGTTCAGGTGACACTAATAACTAGTTTTCCAAAAGCACTTATAAGAAAATCTTGCAGATTTTTCTTTGCAATCCAGCAGTAATGAAGTGATTCACATGAAGAAAAAAAAGAGGAAAAAATGCAATGTTGATAAAACCACAGTTAAGCATTGTCATTATGTTGCAATGTGCTGATTAGAACCAATAATTTTCTGTCACAAATGGGGATGGTTTTGACCTTTCCCATAGATGACTAGGTAAGAGAACATTTTGTTTATGAATATTCACTCAATTTAAGAGACTTCTTTCCCTTAAGCCAAATAGGTCCCATCTCCAAAACACAGCACGGTCATACATGCAGCACAAACGTCCAAGGCAAAAGATATTGTCCATGAACATAAAAAATGAGTGTGTGAAATTAAGAAGTTACAAACCAGACCCGAAGTCCATGGAAGACAAGCCTAGAAAGCAAGAAGAGAAGTCAGATAACTAAATCGGTCTGAAACAGTGAAAATAATTTGTTGTGATTCAGATTTAGTATCTTCAGAAGGCATTTTCACTTTCTAAAGATCAAGAAAAGTGAAAAATCCATTATGTTGTGGTAAATATTTGTATTTTCACCTTAGTGAAAATACTTAGTTCACCTGTCCACAGGCTTTATACTCACTTAAACTTCCTGTCTCTTATAAATGTATTGACACTATCCTTCCAAAAGAGAAAAAACATCCAATAAGGATCTTATTGGACCATATTTTTTTTCTATTCTGTTGATCCACTTATGGATAATTAATTCCAATAGTTGAAGTAAGATTTTAACCACAGATTTTATCTGTTTTCTGTTTTCTCCATTAAATAAAATCCGGCTTTATCAACTTCTTTCACATTCCTTGGTGGACTTAACCAAAATGACATATAGTGTCGTTACCATATGCTTAAGATATCTTGGGATGGGTGAGTGTGCATGTATGTAGATAGGTGTGTATTTATATATTGTGGGCACACGGAAGTTAGTTATTGACTTAAGCAGCACTAGGATCTTTAATATGTGTGTATACAAATATGCATACAGATATTTGTGCATGTGTAAATATAATAATAAATAAATAATATAATAATAAATAAATACACACAGATAAATTCTTACAGTCTAGTTGCAATTATTCCTTTACTCAAATTATAAATTACTACATACGATCCATCCACTCATATTTCTGAGGTTGTCTTTTAACTTCTCCATTGTAAAATACTTACATAAATATGAACATATTCTGTTTATTTTCTGCAGACTGTGGTTATATAAAGCATAAAACAAATTTTTAGTGGTATCATTTCCTGGCTGTATGACAGGAAATTCATACTCTTTAAGTCATGTTTTACCTTTAATTGCAAATAGGTGTGTTCTGGTTTGATTAAAATTTAAGAAACTTGTAAAGGTTTTCTCAGTTGCAAAGACTGTCATGAATCATCCCTTTCTCCTACCCTACTTCTCATCCTGTAGAAAACTTTTTGGTCTTCTTTTACTTTATGTAAACCCTGCTTTACAATAGTGTAAAAGAGTGTGTGCAGGGTAGCTTGTCAATGTCACTGCTTAGGTAGCTCTCCATATTTTGAAGGTGGAGAGAAGTATGTCTACACCCCAGGAAGTTGTTTAGCAAACAGAGGTTCTTGGTGGGTTAATAAATTAGCGTATTGAATTATCAACCCTCTGTGTCATTACCAGCTTAGTATTTCAGTTATGAATAAACTCCCTTTCCCCTCCCTCCTCCCTCTCACCCCTCTCCAGCAATAGTGGCCTGTAGGAAAACTGTCTTTGGGTTGTCATTTCTGCAGTTTCTTAGCTTCTCCTTGTCCTTCCGGATTCTTATGGTACATTCAATACTGTGGTTAGACAGAGACAAGTAGCCACTTCTTCTTGTCAATGTCATTCTTCCCTTAACCTGCCCCCTGTCCTATTAAATTCTTCTGCAAATAAGGTTGCTTCTGTAAGTGCATTGCACTACAGTCTGCCAAGTCTGCCCTTCCCAGCTTGTGTGTCCACGGATTGCTTGTAATCAGGAGAAATATTGATTCAGTGAAATTCATAACTGTGCACCTCAGACATTTTGGGAAAATTCTTTGTGCTTCTGAGATCCAAATTTCTTGCTGTCATAGCAGGAGGACTTTGTCTAGCTTGATGACTATAAATGATGACATGTTTAATCTGTCACGTACTCTTGCACCAATTAAGGCTGAAGGGAAGGAAAGATATACAGAAATATTACTTAAAACATGCAAACACATGTGCATTGGTTTGTAAGGACAGTGTTTATTATGTACAGCTATTCCAAACTAGGTTCAGATCCTCTGAGACTTGACTTTTTTCATTTACTATTTTTGAGAAAGTATCTACGTTATCTGCAACACTAAGGGGTGCTCAAATCCCTCATAGGTTTCTGGAAACTGAGACAAATAAAAGCTTTTAAGCTTCTAATGAAATCTGACACAGTCACGGAGACAACACAGCTGCCACCCTGCCTGTCTGCCCCTCCTCTGGGAATCCATAGAAATCCTGGCCTTCATTTAAATCAACAGGAGTTTTGTCACTCACTTCAATGGAGCCAGAATTTCACCCTGCAATTTGAAATACTCTCTGCAGATGACAGGCAAGTAAAATGATTACCTCACTGTTCCTACTGCCTCTGTGTCATAAACTGTGCAAAGATTATCATCAGTGAAGTGCAATACAGATGTTCCCTCCCTCATTCCTTCTTTCACAGTCATCTTTCATCCTCCTCTGTCCTCTCTTTTTCCCTATAGTTCTGTTTTTTACTCTTCATTGAGTTTCTCTGGCATTCAGTATACCAGGAAGAGAAGCTCCTACATGGATGATTCATCAATCTTTGACACTGGTTGAGATTACCATTATCTCTTACAAGAGTAAGATGGCTTTATAAATCATGGGACAGTTTGAAATGAGGGAGGTTTATAAATACAATAAAATGGCTAATAATTATTCAGAAGGTTTGAAATTTATCCATTCTCAGTAGGGGTTCTCTCATTAGCCACTCCACATTACTACACCACTCATGAGTGAAAAGGTCACCTCCTATATCATGAATATAAATTGCAGGCTCTTTAATGTAGTTTTGATATGTTTCATATAGAGAGTGAGAATGTGAGGGGTGAGAACGTGTCTCCTAAAAGCTGTAATGCCCAGAAGTGAAGACTGTTGGAAATACCTGACCTGATTTTTGCCCACGGTAGGAAGAAGACTGAGCACTTTTAAAAATGCTATTTTCATTTGGAAATTGTTTATCTTTCAACAGGATAGAGAAGAATCTTTTCTCTTAAAGATTAAAAACTGGGTGTGTCCAGATCTTTATGTAAGTCTAAAAGCTGCTCTTGGGCAGCTGAAGAGATGGAGATAAATTTCTATCCAGCCAGAGGTCAGAATTGAATTCTGACTAGTGGTGTGGCTTCATTTCTTGGACATCTTTGACTGTCCAAGAGAGACAGTCCAAGGAGACTTTTTAGCTGGTTTTAGTAGTCTCAGGTACACAGACACAAGGAAGAAAGTTCATATTGCTAAGCAGCTCTACACAGGCTATCACTGAACAACATTGACAGTGTCTGAGGCCTTTTGTTACTCTTCCTTCACACATCAACAATTTGGAGAAAGAAAATCAAAGATTTTCTGTCTATTTTTCCAGATATTCAGCGTGAGGGAAACATTCTTTTAGTCTTATGCATTTTCTTCCCAGCATATGTATGCACCAACTCCAATGCGCTATCCACAGTAAAATCCATTTATCTTCACAAACACATATTGTGCATACTGCACATGCTATGAAGACCTTATTTTCTCTTTTGGTTTGATGCTGGCTGGATGCCAGCTGTCCATGAAATCCACTTCATCACTCCCTTCCACCGATGGAGAGGGGAGAGAAAATAGAACAAAAGGCCCGTGGGTTGAGGTAAGGACAAAAAGAGATCACTCACCAGTTACCATCATGTGTAAAGACTTGACTTGGGGAAATTAGTTTAAATCACTACCAATCAAATTCAGAGTAGGATAAGGAGAAATAAAAACTCTTAAAACACCCTCCCTCACTCTTCTTTCCAAGCTCAACTTCACTCCCAAATTCTCTACCTTCTCCCCATCAGCAGCATGGGAAGACAGGGTTTGGAGGTTGCAGTAAGTTTATCCCACCATATCTCTGATGCTCCTTCCTCCTCAGAGGCAGGACTCCTCATACTCTTCCCTTACTCTAGCGTGGGTTCCTTCCATGGGACACAGTCTTTCAGGAGCAGACTGTTTCAGGAATAAATCCTGCCAACAAACCTGCTCCAGAATGGGCTCCTCTCTTTACAGATCCATAGGTCCTAACAGGAGCCTGCTCCAGTGCAGACTTCTCACAGAGCCACAGCCTCCTTCATGATCCACCTGCCCCAGTGTGGGGTCCTTCACAAATTTCAGATGGATATCTGCTCCATGGTGGACCCCGATGAGTTGCAGGGTGACAGCCTGCCTCACTATGGTCTTCACCATGGGCTGCAGAGGAATCTCTGTTCTGGTGCCTGGAGGACTTCCTTCCCTTCCTTCTTTACTGACATTGGTGTCTGCAGAGTTGTTTCTCTCTTATCAGTGTTCTCTTTGATTGCAGTTGTGTAGGCTTCCCCCTCCCCACCCCCTGCCCTTGTTAAATGCTTTATCAGGGAGGTGTTATCACCATTGCTGATGGGCTTGGCCTTGACCAGTGGCAGGTCTGTCTTGGAACCAGCTGGCATTGAATGGCTCTGCTGGACATGGGGGAAATTTCTAGCAGCTTCTCACAGAGGTCACCCCAGCATCTTGTCCCCACTACCAAAACCATGCCATACAAATGAAATACACTTTTTTTTTTTTTCATTGAAAACATGTATACTATGCAATCTAAATCAAACATGTCATAAATCTTGGAATTATTCTGTTTTTCTGTGTATGTAAGTGTGTGTATGCAAAATAGCTGTTTAGCCTGTATGCAGGTCTGATGCTTCTGGAAGGATAGACTTTAGTTCATGCACTGTATAGTGTGTATTGTATAGTGTATATTTTTGTTTTGGAAATTGTGGGGAAAAAGGTTGTCTTGTCACTGTTCCTTCTAGAAATTTTGAAACAATTTTATTGCTCAATACCTTTTCAAAGACAGCATTTTGCACATGTCAGTGGGTACCCTTTATTTTTATTTCTTGTCATTTTCTGAATTGTTGATAGTGGTTTTGATAGTGGATGATAATAAAAAAATTACAGAGACTATGATTTAAATTATTAATTATTTAAAAAAACCCCAAACAAATAAAAGGTTTATGCAAGAATGTTTTCTCAGAAGAATTCTTCCAAATATGAAACAATTTGTTTATCTTAAACTGAATAATGATAAGAGCTAATAATTTTATCTAGATTAAAAGAAAGTATTGTTGTAGTGTGGCTTAATGTAGAGTAGGAGGGAAAGGTTTGAGTGATTACGGAAGATATTAGTAGTCATTGCCTTTTTACAAAAAAATATGTCCAGCATAACTAATGACTAATAATACTATCCATGTTCCAGAAGAACAATAAGTGAAGAAGGGCAGGATTTTTCTTAAAAGTTCTATGGATGAGGTGAAAAATTTTTTCTTACTCCTTTGACCAGCTGCACTCCAAAGGTACTACCTATAATGTATTCCAGTTTATTTGATTGCTCCAAAGTGAAATTTCCACAATGGAAAATAATGTCGAAACCTTAAACTCACATGTTCTGTAGCATAAAACATCGTGTGGCTTCAGTTATATTACTTCAGAAGCCGTTTGACAAATGAGGCTACATTCAGTTCCTAGAACAGGTAAGTTGATGAAAAAACATTGTTTCTCATATTAGTGGGACCATTACACACTGATTTGTTTCCTTTAAATTTTCAGAGAATAGTATCATATCATTGTCATTTTAAATCAAAAGACAAGATAATATGAACATATTTTCAACCAATGTCAAGGACCAAAGCTATTGTGGAAAAGAGATGGAGGGCTTTTGGATGAAAACAGTTTTTTTGGTAAAGCAGGTAAAAAGGGGAAAACAACAAAGGAAAAAAAAACCTCGATAGAGAGGTCACAGAATTGATTATCCACAGACTTATCCCTTTCAGAAAATATCTGACCTCGATTCTGATTTAAGGTAATGAAGTGTGAAATTAAATGCTTCCTTGGAAGGCTGTGAACTTCCAAGGGCCAACAAGTAAAAAAGTCTCTAAGAAATATGCCTCCTAAGGAATTTACCAAACAAGGAAGAATACCTAAAAATAAAATTAATCTGGACAAAAAATCTACAAGAAGATTCTTCTGTGTTGTCAAAGAACTGTATATACAGTGGAATTTCCTGTATTTCAGTACCTTTTCCTGGCATTAGTAAACCTTTCACTTCATGTTGCCAACCAAATGTTAGCTGTTCTTCCGCATGCGAAAGATGATGTTCCTTTTTCCAGCATCTAAACAGGATTTATTTTGGCAACTACACACACAATCAGAAACCATTCTCACAGCAAGAAAGAAACATGCTGTTAGGTAAAATGCCCTCTCAGCCCACTTTACAGAATGGTTTAAATTCAGTTTGAAGAGATATCCAGACAGCAGTCCAACTATCTTGTCAATATTTTTGGAATTCAGCTACAGCACTGCCAAGTACTATCAGTGTCAAAAAAGGACTAATGTAACCTGACAAATTCTTCAAAATCCCAATGACTATTTCAAACCATGTTTTACAAAGCATGTATTCAACCTAACAAAAAGTTTGTACTCAACAGCCCAGTTAGATGGTGATGGTATCTTCTTTTCAGAACAATATCATTGTTCTATACCAATTTGCTATAATGATTTAAAATCTCTAGTATTCAGGACAGAATGACTATAAATGGTTTGTAGTAAATAAAAAAAATAAAAAGAGTAAAATAAAAAAAAAATAATTTCTGATATAAGAGCAGAATGGAAAGAGGATCTCCTG
>BJBW01000190.1:0-144427 GCA_004320125.1 Scolopax mira
AGAAGAATGAGGGGGGATCTGATCAATGCTTACAAATACTTACAGGGAGGGTGTCAGGAGGACGGGGTTGGTCTTTTCTCAGTGGTGCCCAGTGACAGGACAAGAAGAAATGGGCACAAAGTTGAGTATAAGAAGTTCTACCTAAACATAAGCATAGACTTCGTTACTGTGGTAGAGCACTGGAACAGGCTGCCCAGAGAGGTGGTGGAGTCTCCTTCTCTGGAGACATTCAAAACCCGCTTGGATAAATTCCTGTGCAACATGCTCTAGATAGACCCACTCTGGTGGGGGGGTTAGGACTAGGTGATCTCCAGAGATCTCTTCCAACCCCATATGATTCTGTGATTCTATGATTCTATGAGACATCTTTATCAGAAGAAAAGAAATATCAGTCTTCTACATTCTACAAAGAGTACCTAAGGCTTTGAAGAAAAGAAAGACCCTTAGCTAGTGATACTGTAAAAGAAAATATCAGTTGCAAACTTCCTGGGAGAAGAGACTTGAATCTGTCTTCAGAGTACCTTCCTGGCCTGTGGTCGGTGAGTACTTGGACATATCTCCTGGAGGCAGGAGTTAGAAGCCTGATGCCCATAGCAAAGTGTATGACAATCACGTTCTTGCCTCTTTGTCCGCTTCAGGAGGCTGCCTGGTCTGCCTGGCATGAGTTTCTGTGGATTACTGTTTTTGTAACTGGTGTATAGCTCGTCTTGTGCACTTAGTTCCCCCAGGCAGAATAAAGATGATCTGCAAAGGTTTTAGACTGCAATCTGGGAAACCTGGTACCCCAAAGTAATGCATTTCAACTTCTGTCATCCTTATTGCCTTTCTGGATTTTGTCCCAAGGCCTTTTTTTCTATGGAGCTCTGACTTTGATTGCAGATAAATTTGTGAGCTGGCTCCTGATTTACTGTGGTTTCAAACACTTGATGGGTACAAATCACACTTTTCTTGGGCAAATCCAGTGGATTTTCTAGTATTAGAATTGCCTTCTAATACTAGAGGAGTTGGGAACCGGATACCTACAGTGGGCCTTTAAAGACTGAAATCTTGAAAATTTACATCCTATATTTACCCCACTAGTGAGCTTGGATTGTGCCCCAAGACTAATTTTTAAAGCATCTCTTAAAACAGCATTTTTATTCTCAATTTAAATAGTAAATAATAATTATAAAATAGTCAGAAAATTGCTGGTCCCTTAAGTCTTAAAGGAAGTTGTTAATAAGAATCTTTTTCAAATTCAATGCACTTCAGTTGTGCTTATTGTATGCGATTATTTTTTTTAACAATATCTTACCATATCCCTTAAGGTAACAATTAAAACTTGAAAGCTTTAAAAGAGAAAATAACTGCTCAAGAAAGATATAGAACAGTTTAGGCAAGTGCTTTGGGCTCTGGTTGCCTCATTCTTCCCAACCCTTTCTTCCCTTGAGTCTTCTTTCTCAAAGCCTGTTCTTTCTCAAGACCAACTATTCCTGTCAGACAGTCTTAAAAGACAAGCCTCCAAATATCCAAAATGGGGTGGGAGGGAGAGGGGGGCTTAATCCAATAAAGCAAATAAATTTTGCATGCATATTGCCAGAATTTTTACTGTCCCTTCAATACACCCTTTAGTTGTAATGTCACAAAAGCATTGGGAAAAATTGCTAAGACATGGATAAAATTATGAGGGTAAAAATTTCATTGGTTTCCATGGGTGCAGATCTTTAGACAATGGGCCTGATTCTACAAACTGATACTTGAATAGCTCCACTGAATTTGGCTATATTGTGCACATGTGAAAAATCATTCTCATGCATAATTGTTTACAAGATGGGGGGCCTGAATTTTAAGTGCTGAAGTTCAAAGAAAAGATAATTAACAAAGAACGAATTCCCATGAGCTGCTGAGCAGTTCCTACAAAGTACTGGGTATCCTCAACTCTCATTAACTTCAATAGAAGATGAAGACAAGTGACATGAAGCAAGATTAGGGCTCAAAATACCAGCTAATATACATTTCTTTTTGACAGCAGCAAAAAAGGGGTCTAATACAGTCTGTTCAGCTAATACTTGTGTGAAGCCCAAATCTGTTTTTGTCTCTTTGCAAGTAATGGTCTCATTGATTACAAAGATCAGTTAAAATATAATTATTTAATGATACATAGTTTGTAAGGGTCATTCTATTGTTATCTTCACATATAGAGATAACACAAATCCCAAAGACATTTTTAGAAAACTAATTTTCAGATCCTAAAAAAGCCTCACCCTTGCAAATATATTTCAGAGAAAGTGAAAAAAAAAGTATATTACATGTATTACATGTATATTACATGTATATGAGTGTATGCATATTAGTATCTGTGTGTGTATTCGATTATACATTTTTCGTTCACCTCACCTTTACTTCATCTATGACTAAATATGTATAAGACTTCTCATAAAGGACTATGCACTTCAAAATTAATAATAGTTTCATGAATCTATTATTTGTCAATGTCTTCATTTTCTTCAAATTACTGGGGTTACCTAAGCTGAAATCAGATTCTCAAAGCATTATCTACTTCAGTTTCAGGTCATTTTCAAAATCAGAATGGGCCTATTTTCTACGCTTAATTTGCATGCAAACAAAATCCTATGGGAACAGCTGAACTCAGAAAAATTCACTTCCAAATTGCAGAAATTATCCTTATTATCATTATTACTGCTGTCATTTACACACCCATCAATGTGAAATCTGGAAGTGCTTTAAATGGTTGAAAATGTGAAAAACTGACATTAAGCAAATAGGATAAACAAATACTTAATCCTCATGCGCATGCCCACACGTGCAAGTGCATGTACACATAAACTTTGACATTGACTTTGAAAGTAAGACAATTAAAGAGATTATCATAGTATTACATTCCAGAAATTGTGGCTAGTGAAAATGTGGGAAAAAGACATGTACACAGTGCTACTGGCTTTAAAAGTGACTAAACTAAATCTTAAATAGATATCTGGTGGGAGGTAATTCCAAAGTTGAAGGATATAGTAATGATGTAGCTCTTATCTTTTTGCCAGCATGCAAAAAGGAAGCACATAAACACTCCTGAGGAATGGAGATGGTACATCGTAAACTGTATGGTCCCTAAAGTATGGGCCTCAACTGTTCAATTTATCTTCTCCGAATCTGTGCTTCTAGATTGTAGTGGGAATCATGAATTGTGCAATAACAAATAGACACATACTGTAAAATGCTGAAACACTGTCACATCTTCACCTCAGAAGCAATTATTTGATTACTGGATTAGTCAGAAGTTCTGAATACTATTGAGTGTCGCTCCATAATAGAAGTATTTTGGAGAGGCCCAGCAGAGACATAACTAAGCAGATAAGATGATGTTCTTTGTATTTCTCAGAAAAATGTGGGTCTTCTTCAGTCATCATATAATGTATCAATAAGATATTTGAATGTTTGCACAATCTGGATATGTAACTGTAATGAACTAAGTTCAAATTCCCTGCAACTTTTGCCATCACTCAGTTTCATGTCTATTATATTCATTATTTAGCTATTACAGATGTATGAAGCAACTTGCTTTCTATCTAGAAAAAAACATTTTCTAGGTTTATCCTGGGCACAAAGACAACATATGAGACATGACAGAGGAGACAGGTGGTGTATCACACTATGCCAGCAGTGAAGAACTACACCTCATTAGTTTTCAGATAGCTTTAATTAAATAATAAACACAGTGCAGAATAGTCCTGAGACCTCTCAAAGGCTCTGAAAAATTATCAGGCAGAATCTAGGTCTTTTGGTCTTTTTTTTTACTGTCTTTGACCAAATTTTCTTTTATATTTCTCAATGTATCATAATACTATCGATTTTGAGACATACTCTATTCTCTATCAAAACAATATTCTTCAAGAATGAAAAATGACACAATGAAATGAAACTCAAGAGTGAAAATGACACAATGTAGGAAAAGTCAACATGTGGTAAAACTCATCTACAGTTGCAGAAGAGGTCTTCTCCTAAGCATATTCACCTTAGCATAATACTCTCCTCCACAAAAAATCTATGCAGGAGCGTTCCTGAGAGGAGTCTTGCAGATTGACTACTTACCTCATCTCGTAAACTGCTAAAATTTTATATCCACTGCAAAATGAAGAGTATTTGTAGATTTGCTAGGTTTATCTAGATAGAAAAAGCAATAACACTAGTGAAAAGGCTGTGGTAGAACATTAGATGTCTTTAGGCTTTATATTTAGAATTAAGGTATCTTCATTGTCCTCGATAACACAATCTAAAGACACATCTTTATTCTGATTTTTGTGAAACAGCCTAGTGGGAAGCCCATATGCTTGTTCATTCACATTTGCTCAGTGGTATGGCAGTGATATCTATCTATCTATATCTATCTATATCTATATCTATATCTATATCTATATCTATATCTAATTTATATCTATATCATCTATATCTATATCTATATCTATATCTATATCTAAGTCCCACTCTCATTGTTTACACTGTCAAGCAACTACATGCAGGGAACCTATTCTCTCTCTGCATTGCATTTTTGGTTTTAAAGTCAAAATGGGACAACCTTTAATGGCACAACTTGACTTCACTTGACCGTAATTTCATAACACAAACTTCTTAGTGTTCCTCTTAAATGTTAATGACATCTGCAATTAGATATTTACCAGTAAATTTCAGGGTCCTGGGTATCTTCTGTGTTTAAAATTATTCTTGAGGACATGTTATTTTAATTGATGGTTAAGATTTATGAAACTGACAGTTTTATTAGGACAGCGTGGTGCCTGTTTCTAGATTTGGAGGTTTGAAAGCTGAATCATACCGAGAAATTAATACTGTGTTTTGCATGTTTTGTGGAGGAGAGTGAGCTTTATTACGAAGGAGGAAATAATTTAATTCTGGCACAGTTTGGTAAATAGGAGTTATTGTAATGAAATTCCCTAGCTTTCTTGTGTGTTGCTCATCCACGACTAATGGTCACTAAGTTGGTTGCTTATGAATTTCTTTTTCGGCCCAGAGGGTTCTGTGCCAGCAGGGAACACATGAAGAACAAGACATTTCTGTTTTCACTTGCAGCAGCATCCCTAGAGGCCCCATGTGCTATAGAACATTGTTCTAGCAGTGAAAGAGTTGGAGAAATGTTCCTTCAGCTTTGTAGACAGAGAACCCCATGGACATAATTTGGACTATAATTAGTAGCTGCAATGTTCAGGCTCCATTACCCAGTACAATTCTGTCTTATAGTTGTAGTCTTCTCTTATTTTTAAATTCCCATCAAGTCAATTGTCATCTTCTATCTTCCACATGTTCTGTTTTAGTGAATATTTTTTAATTTTTGTCTGCAATGCACAAATGCTACTAAGCAACAATCTTGGATTTAAAAGTAAATTTAATTAATTTGGAAAAACAGATGCAATTATGACACTGATTCCAGTTCTGACAAAGTGTTAAATGAGATCTTTAGAGATAATGTTGACATTCAGGGGCAAATTCAAACCTTATTACATAGAGGAAATTGAGGGCATAATTTTTTCCTTAGGACTATACTCTCCCTGAAGTTCCCAGTGATTTTAATAGGATTAAAGGTATAAATTGAGCAAGGATAAATTCAAGCAAACCAAATACATTTTAAATTGAAATAATGGGAGGGGTTGTCCCATGTTTAATTTTAAAATAAAGATCTAAAAATTTTATCTATGTTGTTTAGTCCTATTTTTAAAACTTATTTTATAGCTGGGTTTTGGGTTTTTTTTAATGCTATAAGTATGGGAATTATACGTATCTCTCCGTATATTAATCAGGGGAAAAAAGTTAACAAACTTAAAAGTGCAAAGCAAAAGATGGGAAAGATTTCTGAGACACAGCTTTGTACCAAGAAGATTAAATAGAACTAAAGAGAGAACCCATTTTTTTCTTTAACTGAGGTCAGTATTAAAAGCCACTTTTCAAGCTCTTTTAGAACATTCTACTTTAAGAAATTTTCTATTTTAAGAGAAGAATATTGTGCTGCAAGGTCCGGGCTCAATTAAAACGATTTTTTGGCTTTTCTCTGAAATTCTATTTAATCTCTGTGGCACTGCGCTGACCTGTATAGAGAAAGATGGCAAAGCTCACTCTTAGCTTCAACGTCTATTCCTGTAACACAGCCTCAGCAGTCAGCATCTAGCAGCTCCTCTGACAGGAAGACCTCTTGCAGAATACTTTATCATTTAATAGCCAAAATAGGAAAGAAGAAAAGACACTCCCTGAGTCCGAACCTCACCACAACAGTTTCAAGTGTTCCCTACATTAGTGCCCTCAGTACTGGAAAGAAGGGCTTAAAGAGGAAAGTAAATCAGAAACATAATTTTATTATCCAAAGGAAGTTTCTATAGGACTGTCTTGTTCAAGCTGATAGTTATCATGCTTGCATATAAATAATAGTTTTCTGCCTCAGATACAGATTTGTGAATATTTCCAGTGAAGTTATAGTTGCAATAGTTCCAGGAAGCTCAGAAGTAGACTGGCAATATGAAAATATAATCTCTACTTGAGAAAATTTGGGCTAGTTAAGTTATATTGAAATGAGTGGCCACTCTGAAACTATTCTACAGGACTCAAGAGTGGAAGGATCCTCCTGGGCCATACAGCTGTTTCCTGCTATTGCAGAGTGTTATAAAACTCAGTAGTCTGAAATTTTACTGGAAGCACAACATGCATTATGGACACACACAATGAGAGATAAACTTCTTACAGAATATTATAGATTTATATTAAAATAAATGTATGTGTTCTGCATAAGTGATTTATAGAAGATAAAGAACTGTACTATTCCTGCTTTTTCACTGTAATGTCATCCCTGTACAGGAGGGAAGCAACCTACACCTGCAGGCAGATGAACTAAATAAATTAATAGTTCTTTTCAAATGCTAATCTCCTGGTCAAATTCAGTCGTGGTGTGAAGAGTAGTAAGTTATGCATTGAACATAAAACAATCATGAAAAACTGTAAGGTGAAAAATAGAACTTAGAAGCACACAGTCTTTTGACATTTAGTGCATTCAACAAACACAAACATGGATCAAGGAAAGGACATGAACTGGTAACAAAATAATTAACAACATCACAGAAAATAAGCCCTCTGTCTTCCCAGGTTGAACTTATTCCCAAATTTTAGGGTGCCTGGCATATTGGCAAAATTCTAAGGAAATTTGATAGCTGAATAGTTATGAGGGCAAGTTTAGTGTTTTCAAAATATAAAATTAAGTAAATTTTTAGTTTTACATGACCATTGAATACAAAGCTGGTGTATATTTAAATGAAGTCACATAAAAACCACTAAGAAACAAAGAAAAGATTGGCAAATATGGTTTGACAAGCTTGTTGGTTTCCGTTGCCCACTATGACCATTGTAGATGCCCCAAAGTCCCACTGTTATTTTGCTGCTCAAAGGAAAGGTAGTGTGGTAGGTATCCAGAAAGTAGTATCTCTTCACAGACAGACAGTAATTAGAACTGGTAAAAATTAAAAACAATTTAGAGCAAGTTATGTGCTTCTGTTTCCACGTAACTGTAGCCTACAGTATCATGTATCCTACCAGAAATACAACAGATGAAATGCACACCTTACAATGCGAAGGAAGCAGTAGCCATTCTACTGAATGGAAACAGCACAATTTATGGGTGGAAGAACTGACTATGTTTTAAAGCTCAATGAAAATGCTATTTCAAGTATTTTTTTCTGATTGAATGAGGGATTTCAGTTTTCAGCAGTATTTCTCTTAAACAGACTTTTGTTTCCATTCATGGAAAAAATACTTCTATACCTGAAACATATTTCAGCTAATGGCACCCAGATACTAAAATGGTTAGCATCCCATATTATATTCAGGTGTCAACAGAAATCTTGAAGAAGAAATGATTACCAGTGTTTGTGTGCCTTTCACATTTTTTTTTTTCTTTAATATTCAAAGATATTGTAAGTAAATGCTTACTGGAAACTAACAAATTAATCAACTTAGCTCATAGCCAGCTACTGCATTATCTGTAAGCATGAACTCCACTGAGTACCAATAATATATGCAACCTAAAATATACACAACCCTGAACTTTCTTAACATGCTTTTAACACTATGTATCTCTTCGTCTTTTCTATCTAAACTGTTGAAAGGTCCTGTAAAAGTAAGTTTTGCATGCCTCCAGAGCTTCAGGTAGTCCTATTAATTGCTGCATTAACATTTCAGACCTAAGGTTTAATATGTCATCCCTGGGACAGGCTTCTGTCAGCATATCCCAGATGAATATCCATTCACAGGAAGGGGAGAAGTAAAGGAGGAAAAAAAAGCAAATTAAAAGTTGGCTCATTTCATGTCAGCCTGTCTCTGCAATCATTGACCTTAATGGAGAATCATGCCTCCAATTATTTTGATAAATCCACTTTACCTTTATAGAATTATAACCATAGCAACATTATCTCTCCATAACAGGGAAAAATTTCCATTTTCATGCCTATAAGGGTAAAGGATGGTGACAAAATTGTAAGAAGGACTAGTTTTGCTCAGCTTTGATCCTGCATAGTGTAGCAGACATATAGGAATGTAAATAGTGATGCATTATAACCAGAGCTGTGTTCAGAATGAAAATCACTGAACTCTTTAAAACTTTTAATTATACTCAGGATAATTACAATAACAATTGAATTGCTTAATAAAGTATGTGGGGATAGTAGTTTTTTTGCTAGTTCCTTTTTCATTTGAATGTGTTTGATTTTTTTTCCCTAGACCAATGATATTAGTGCCAGAATTTTATGAGGAACTGTGTCTGTTCCCCTTTTCAAGTAGTATTCTTTCCATGAAAAAATAACAGTTAAAACCTGGGTATCACTGAAGCCAATGACTTTGGCTGTTAATGTCAATATGAATCAAATATCATCCAGCATTACTAAAACATTATGTTAGCATGATTGGTATGGATGACCTCTATTTTTTACTGTTACAAACAGTAAATATTTTTTTCTATAAAGGCATATTAACCATAACTTCCTGGGGAGAACAAGGAAGGAAAGAGGGAAAAGAAGGAAGGAAATAACTTTAATATAGAGTTAGTACTGGCAGTCCAAACACAGATGAGTGACTGCCAAGACTAAGTACTCCATTCCAGAAGTGATTTTAAAGTGATCATATATTTCAGGTCTGTTAGACAGATCTGCAAGGGACTTCTTATATAATAAGCTTCACCCAATGCAATCGTCTTTTCCACTATTCCTCAAGGCTGTGTATTATTCTGATCTCCGGTGCATCTATAAATCTTCCTAATACGTGGTATCCATGCAATTTATTAGTGTCGTAAAATGTTTCATGCCTTAGTCATTGCTAAGTATATTAAGTAAGATGAGTCCCAAGATAAACACATAACAATTCTGCCTTCAATTCCTAACTGCTGTCATCCACACATTCTGAATCATCTTCAGACTGTTACTCCAGTTTTGCTGCAAATCCTTTCCTTCATTTTAATTCATATTCTTCCAAAGGTCATCATATCCTGCAGATCAAGGGAAGTGATTCTGCTCTTCTACTCTGCTCTTATAAGACTCCACCTGGAGTACTGTGTCCAGTTTTAGAGTCCCCAACATAAAATGGACGTGGACCCGCTGGAACAGGTCCAGAGAAGGGTCACAAAAATGATCAGAGGGCTAGAAATTCTATGCTATAAGGACAGACTGAGAAAGTTGGAGTTGGTCAGCCTGGAGAAAAGAAGGCTTCTGGGAGACCTTATAGCAGCCTTTCAGTAGGAGAGATGGGGAGGGGCTTTTTATCAGTGGGTGCAGCAATAGGATGAGGGGTAATGGTTTTAAACTGAAAGAGGGGAGATTTAGGTTAGATATTAGGAAGATTTTTTTTAGTGTGAGGATGGTGAGACACTGGCACCAGTTGCCTGGAGAGATTGCAGTTGCCCCTTTCCTGGAAGTCTTCAAGACCAGGCTTTGAGCAACCTAGGCTAAGTGGGAGGTGTCCCGACCCATGGCAGGGGGGTTGGAACTCAATATTCTTTAAGGTTCCTTACAACTCAAGACACTCTATGATTCTATGTTTCTGTATTAAATCACAACGATCTACATGAATAGTACCATTTAGAAATCAGACTAACCTTATTACAGAAGATAGCAGACTAATCTGTCACATTCTACTATTTTGGAATATTATGGTACATTTTATTGTACTATCCTTATTTCTGTCAACACAAAAACACAGGCAGAAAAACATTTCAAGGAAGAGATGTAGGCTAGGCTCCATTCTGCACATCATGAACACGGTGTTTCCTGATGGGAAGAGTAATGTTTATTAGGTCCAAGGATGTAATGTGCATCATGTGACCAGCCACAGCTAGACACTTAAAAGTGTGAAGAAATAAAAAGCAGGCAAACAGTGTTGATAGAAAAAAAAGTCTCAAAAAGAATTTCAATTAGTCCATCACACAGAAGAAACAGCAATTTACACATTGCTATTATAGGGGTAGGAAAAAATACGTAAATTGTTGTATCAGATTCTAGCTGATATCACTTCCTATTCAAGTTTCCCCAAACTGAGAAATTTTACTTTGTTTATAGACCAGACTTCAGTTTCTAAATGAGCATGCTAAGTATTGGATTTCCTCTGTTTTTGTTTAGCATGTGTATTATTTTATTAGCTTGGGCTGTTATGTTACTGTGTTAAAGCTGTTTGGTGAAAGACAGTTTTTCCCCATAGTTTTAATCTAGTGGTGACAAAGGACAGCATATGGTTATAAGAAATAGTCAGGAAAAAAAGGGAGATAGAACATTAAGGAATAGATGAGAGGTGTGTGCATTCAAAGACACTGTATGCCCATACCAAAACAGCCCCTATGAAACCATTATCAGTTTGCAATCATAAGCATAGCTCCACAATATGCTAGGTCAAAATGCCTGCCTATTTTTTGCCTGCCTATTTTTATATGCTTGGTCAAAATGCCTGACTTTCTTGCCTTTAAACACTTGTTTGTGTATGTACCGTGTACGAGGATTTGGTAAGTAAAAAATATACTTCATACATTAAGACAGAAAGATTCTGGCTAGAAAAGGTTTATGACACAAAGTTCTTCCAGGTACATATTCATGCAGTATAGAACTTTAGAAGTTTAAATCAGAAATCTCTAGCAGGGTACATAGTCCTTTTTATATTTTGTAATTTAATAAAAATGAGGCTCAGGGGGGAAAAATGATTAAAATTGGTATCAAGTAAAACAACAGAGTGATTAAAATCTCATTTTTACAGGGTCTTGTGTTTCCTTGTCTTTAGATAACTAGACTAATAGCTGCCTTTAGCAAATTGGTAATAACCATTTCAGTACTATAATTCCCAACAGCAGAAGCTGTGTCTTAACAAACGAATATGGAGATCTGAGCAGAACCTTATTCAGATCTTAAAAAGAACATTGTAGGATGATGAGAACATTGCTGCCAGGCTAGCTTCCCCCCCCCATGCTATTTTCCATTCTCAGCATCCCCCTCCCCCCAAAAATGAAGGCAAATGAATGTTATTGGCACTAGAAATGATTAAATGTTCATTTCTGAGCCAGGACTGTCCCTGGGCTATATCCAAAGTTTTGTTCCTCAAACAGAGAATCCACCATTTCAGGGTGGAAAACAGCAATAATTCCTGTCTTTACCATTCTTTATTTCTTCATTTGATAGTAAAAAATGTCCTATTTTTGGTTTCTTAAAAGTTGTCTGTGAAGAAATGTGCCTGGCATTTACAGACTCAAAGTAATGATTTCTTTCTGCATTTGTATTTTCTATGTCAAATGAATTTGCAAATTTTACCCATTAAATGCTAATAAAATGGACACACATCTGAAATGCTAAACATACATAATAATGCATTCATTCCAATTCAACCTGTTTGCTGCCTGAAGAAGTTTAGGACATTAGGGCACAGTTCATAGAAGTGTATGTTGCCTGGGTGATCAAACAGATACGGTAGAAATAATTGATTGATGCAGTACAAACATTGAAAAATATATTATATGTCTAGGTAGAATTTCAGGCATGGAAAAAATATGATGACCTGTGAGGCACTCAGATACTGTGATAGTGAGCACTGCATGAGGATTCCAGATATACATATTTACTCTCTGTCTTTAGAGAAAACAAAATAAACGCAGCCACTTCTTTTTCATCATGAGCAAATTGCATGAAAGCTGAACTCCTGAAATTATTTAAATTGTGGGAATATTAAAGCAGTTATAGATTTTGCCTTCCTCCCTGATATTTTGTGTTGGGATAATGAAAAAGGGCAGGGAAAAAAATGGCCGTAGAACATCAGCTAAAATGGTATACTTCTATTTCTTTCAGAGGGTGGCGATGTACTGCCTGCTTGAGCCTGCTAATGCTCTTTGAGCCATAAGGGAGCCCAAATTGTTCTACCTTCTAGCCTTTATCATTTATCTTAGTTTAAGTGAAACAATGATATCACTGATACCTCTCTTGCAGTATGCAAAAGACAAAGTGGACAAGACAAAATTAAGTGCAATTAAAAAGACAGGGATATAGAAACAAACACCAAAGAGATAGACAGAAAGAAGGAGATGTAGTCATCATTAGAGACTTGGTATTCCTAAAGAGCTATGAGGCAGTGATAATGAAGCTGCTACCCCTTTTCCTTCTACTTAGAATAGGCATTATCTTTAGAATCTCACAAATTGTGGAAATTATGTCTAGACATTGCAAGATTTTTAAAAAGAGTCTACTCAGGTTAGTAAGGCCAGACTCAACACTTTGCTGATGGCTTTCCACTTTCAGTATACTTTCAGTATGATGATAAGATTTTTTTTTCAACCTTCCATGGCTTTGATTAACAATTTCAAATTATAAAAGCAGTCAAGAAGACCATCCACAGTGCTGTCACTTGACTTAGAGACAAAGCAGAGAGTTGCTACAGCACTAACATTGAGACTTAAAGCAATTTGTGGATGCCTAAATGAACACCAATTTCTGAAAAGAAAACAAAACAAAACAGTTCCTGACAAGTTGACAAGTTGTATCAGCAGTAGAATCAAGATAAAATCAATAACATGGGATCTTCATGGCAGTGGGAGAAGAGTAATGGGGTTCAAGGGAAACAGAATATGGTGACAGAGAAGAAACATAGCATGGAGTCACAGACCAGGGACTTCTGGGACTGGGAGCTCCTGAAGTAGAATTTCCTTTTTATAACCCACACTCTACATAGGAAGAGCAGGGCACGAGACATGTTGGATTTCCTTCTTTTTTTTTTTTTTTTTTTTTCAAAAATAACCCCCAGGTTATACATCTGAAAATGTACATCTGTAGAAAATGGATTACCTTTAAAAGATTTATGTTTAATTCTGCTGTGTGCAATGCCTACAACTAAGACAGACTTCAAACAATAGATGCTCTCACCAATCTACTTTCAGCAGAAACTCTAAAATGGTGTTCCAGTTTTGGGAATATCTGTAAACTAGGGTTGTAATTAGTTGCACCTTTTCTTTGAGTATTCTCAAGGAGTGCAGCGCTGATGCACATTTAAAATGTGACACATTTTGAAAAGTTATATTGACATTCATAGACGAGAATTTATCATCAGAGCATTTTAACTCTGTGAAGATATTTCTGATGAAAATGAATTATTGTTGTAATAAAAGACCATTTGAAAATGATGCACATTCACACCTTAACAAAAAAGAAAGAAAAAAAAAGAGGTAAAAATACTTTGCATTATTTTATGTAAGAACAAGTATGTCAGCCTACCTTCAAAGAGGTCTGTTGCCAAGCATAGACTACTGTATAGTTAAGTCCAATGTCTCGGTTGCCCTGACTGAGACACCTTGCTCTCTCTGACCCATGGGGAGCCCCAGTAGCCCCCAGGGATTCTGGGGAGGGACTGAGCACCAAGCTGAGCTCAAATAGAGCCCTGGGGCCATTGAGCAGGGTGAGGCAGCAGGCTCCAGTGGAGGCTGGCCAGGTGTCATCAGGTCTCTGGCACTATGCGTCTCCTCAATTCACTTTCTGTTGATATCTTTCTCCCAGTGGTTGATGGTTCTTCTGGAACCAAGATGGCATTAGCAACAAGTATCATCAACCTGATCCTTAGCAAGATGATGACTCCAGTCATCACTCCAGTGGGATGAACTGTGAAGTTTTACAACAGCAGAGATGATTTGTCCATTTGATGTTTACATGCACAATTTTAATATATTACTAAGATAGACTTTGAACCAAATACAGGTTTCTGCCAACAAACCAACTAGACATGAAGAGCATGTCTGTATCCTAGAGTCCACCAGAGTGGGCAGAGGCACTGTCCCCACTTAGACTTACATTCAATTTGGGAGCAACAACATAGGTATGGATGGGAACCGAATACCACATACGTTAATGCAGTCCCTTTCATATCTTACAGCTCAAATGTAAACCCACTTAACATCCCCATGCCATTTCACTGACCCTTATTTATTTCCTTTCCCTTATTTATTAAGTCCCATCTTTCCAATCCCTGCTATGCTTAGTGAGCTATCATATTTTTGGATGTATACGGACAAATCAGGTTTTTAACATCAAACATCAAATCACACTTAAATCAAACATCTCTAGTGACATCAGTAGGAAAATTGAATTGCTGGTCAGTATTTTATTTCAGTTCAGGAAGGCAGCTCTGTCAGCTGTCTGTTGCTTGTAAAGTGCTCTAGTTGTGATACACCAAGCAGTACTGCAAATGCACTCTTGATCTCCTGGTATGTAAGTAGTACCCCTAATGTACAGCAGTTCATTTTTTGTATCTTGTAATGATTCTGCTGTACCCTGACATATGTTTGCGTAAATCATATATGTTAACAAGGTTTTTCAGCTTTAATTATTGTATTTTAAGTTACCACCATCTATAAATCACATAGATTTTTACAAAACACTTCTTTAAAAGGTATGGATGAGCTCTTTGATCATGACATCACGATATGGTTATTATTCTCTTATTATGTTTTCAATAATAGCTTTCATGAACATTGTTTTTGGCTTTTGTTAACACATTTGATTTGTTGAATTAATTTTGGTGCTGAAATACAGAGTAATATTTTATATTTAAAAATATAGGATTTCCTTAGAATAAAGGCATGAGTCACTGGGATTAAATTTATATATTCTGAATAAAAGAAAACTACAGCACAGTAGGGAGATGAAAAACATCAGTCACATGAGGAGACAGAGATTTCTGACATGCCACCTTAAGAGTATTAGTTTCACAACAAACTTACCTCACAGTACAAGTTATTAATCAGTACCTGTTTGCAACATCAGTTAGTGCTTCAGCCCTCCATGGAAAGTAATTGCAGTCCTCAGTGTAATAAACAGGCTATAAGATTTAAGAAGCTGAATTCTGAAAAGCAGTTCATGAAAAATTAATTTCCTTCATTTTTAATTTTTATGTTCTAGGAAACCCGCTGACATGAGAAATTTTTCAGTTTCTTTTTTTATCTGTCTTTCCCTCCTTCCTCCCTAACCCCCCCTTTTTCTTTTTTTCTTTTTTTTTTTTTTTTTTTTCTGTTAAGGAAGTCAGGACTGCCAGACCTCAGGAAAAAACAGACAGAACTAACCCTTTCCTGCCTTATATCACACCCATAGTCACAGTGTAAGAACTGATATATAGGGGAGCAACAACACTGTGTCAGTGACTTAAGGCCTGAGAATAGATATTACCAAGGAATTCTTTGATGCCAGTTGTACTGCAGACAGGATTATTACATCTAAAAAGAGAGGCGTAAAATGTAATTAGATGCTCAGTCCACTGGAAAGCAATGAAAGTTGGTTGCCTATCTGAATTCTGTTCCTTTGAAAATTGCCCTCAAGCTCTCTAAGAGAGGGATGTTGTCTTTGATTTGTGTTTGTAACATGAGTCACAATACAGCAGTTCAGTAAGTAAGTGGCTAGGCAGGTTGAGCAGAAAGACAAGGAAGCCAGAAATGCACTCCTTGGCCAGGAAACAAATGCAAGCTTATCCTATTTAAATGATGCAAAATTTTAAAAATGCGGTATATGAGCTATTTCAAAGTCATGCAAAAAAGCAAGAAAAGAAAAACCTAGCCTCTGCCTTTCTGTTGGAGGTAACCAGTTATGGAGGGATGTGGTATCAATTTCCTTTGTGTCATTGAAATAGGCTTCCCCAGCTTGGCTGGTTTCATCCCAACCATCCTCTTTGGAGTCAGAAAATTATTGCAGTGACCACTTTTGACAACACTGTAAATTTCCTGCTAAGATGTAGCTGAAAGCTGGGAAAAGAAAGGAAGTCCAGAATCCTTAATGAGGCATTCTGTAGTTTTGTACAAATTGAAAATTGCTCAGCTTTACATTTTCATGATTAATCCCCTCAGTCCTAGCAAAACACGTTTTTCAGTACTCTAGGAGAGATCCTCATAGGTGTTGCATGGAAATACAGGGTATTGTACTGTGACATACCTGTTATTCAACCTAGAACTCTTCTAAGAAAGTAAAAAGAGGGAAATTATTCTCCTTCGGCCTTCCTCCATTTCCTGGAAAACAAGAAAACGGGCTACATAAAGCAAACAAAAAATTACACCCGAAGTGTCATAATTTCACTTTCTTTTATTCTCTCTCATCAAACATTTTTTCTCTTGCCTTCATAAAAAATCCATTTATGTTTCGGTTATAATGATTGAGATAAATAGAAGGTAAAACTAGAAAGAAACGTGCAATATTAGTGCTATGAAGCAGGTAAATGGAAATACAGTGTGCACTACCAAAAATAACACCACAGGCTTCACAATGAAAAGTTCAAGTCAAGGCTCAAGGCATGTCAGTTATGAAGAAATGTCAAGGAGGTAAGAACTGCTTCAGTGTAAAGGGTAGAGTTTTCTGGAGAATCTTGAATGGCTACCTGTTTTAATCCTGGTGCTTTCTAAAGAGTGCTTTAGAATATAGATGCATTTTTATATTTCTTTTCTCAGTAGGTAGAACTTTCTAAATTATGGATTTTCTGCAGCTATGTTTTTACAACTTTTCAAAGCAGTGAACTGTAGTTAGTTACAAACTAATGGGAAAAAAAAGAACAAATGCAAAACCTTTGTAGAAGGCTCCTGTCAAATATCCCTTAAAGTCTAAATGATTCCCAAAAACACCACTTACATCACCATAGTAAATTTAAATGTCTCTAGTTGGACAGTCAGTCAAAAGCTGCAAAAGGCATAAAATCTTCTTCTAAAAAGTCCTAAGTTGAAACAGATACTATCATAAACACAGCATAGGTGACATTCTCTGGGTCTACATCCTTCTTGGCATCTGTTAAGTCCCAGGTAATTCATGTTTAACCATTCCCTATTTTCATTGTACTTGTAATAAGGAATAACTTGTTAATATAATATATTACTGTTGTTTCCTTTTAAACCTTTATATTCTACCATTTGTAACTTTTAAAATATTTTCCTTTTCTGTTGATTTTTCACATATTTGGGAATGTTCTGTATATTATTTCTTTTTTTACCTTTTTTATTTTTTTTTTTTCCTGCTAGGAACAAGTGATAGTTGGCTGCTCTTGAACCAAGAAAGAATAACAAGTACATATTCTATTGGAAGAAGTGGTTCATCCACTCCTTCCAGCAAGAATTTACAAATGGCTGAGGCAGGCAATTGTGAATTAGACACACTGATAGGTTTTAGTTTGCACACATACAAACAGCCTTGCTTCATGCAACATGCACAAACTTTGTGACAGCCAGCTTAAATGTTCTTGAAAATTGCCTGTTCCTTGTGGTCTTCTGACCATTCTCACATCTTGAAATTTTTGTTGCCTCTACCAAGCCTTTCCTATTCAGGAGTCACACTGTCTTAACCTACCTGTAATGCTAGTAACTATTCTGTTTTCCTATATGCCCATATCTCATGGCTGTGATGGACTAAGAGGGAATATTTTGATACAATCATTGCTTAATGAAAGTGTCAGTCCAGGCTCATACCAATGCATCTGGAATGATTTTAAGTGGAGCATCAGCTAAAGCTATGGCCACACAATCCCTGCAGGTGTGGTTATGATAATTAGAGATCTTACTGACCCCAATTCAGTTGTTAATGTTGCATCCCTCCTGCAGTTTTTACCTCTGCCTTTAAAGAGAGCCTGGAGGATCATGTAAATGCTCCTTTTTCAAATCAAGGATGTCAGATATTTCATTTAGACACTGTTTAGTAGTTGTTTAGGCTACACAGGCTCACTTTGCTCTTATGCAGATGAAGAGGTCCCATCAGTTTGACCCACAGAAACAAGAGCACAGGAGAAAATATGCTGTAAAGTGATAGCATCTCAAATCACAGCTTCTTCTGGAACAATTGTACATGAGCTCTCGTGAGCAGGAGCTCCTATTTCATGGAGTACACTTCACCCCACGTAAACGGAAATGAGAGATTTCCATCTTTCTCTAAAAATTAAATGCTATTGTTTCCAGCATTTTTCTTTACTTGCTGTCTATCCAGTAATGCAAAAGCAAGCATACACGCATATGGTGTTTGTGTACTCATTGGACCTGTAGGTTCTTCTGCACATACAAACCCATGAACTCTGTGTTTAAGTCTCTTAAATTCTACCCAGCTGTTTCCCAGCACCTGGATCACAGGACTTTAACCGTTTTGATAATATTATTATTTGTTGTGTACCTGGAGCTGTCAGTGTTGTCAGTGATGAATAACTTACTGATAAATCATCACAATAATGGAATTTATAATGTACTGTGGTTAAATGTCACACTGTTTTATAAAACATTTAGAGTGGGACCTTGAGCATATACCTCTTTTTGATTGGTAAAAGTTCTATCTACTGTTCATGTTCATGGTTGAATCATTCACCTTCTCTACATATTGGTCCACTGGAGCGCAAGCCTGAATTATTCTCAAAGTACAGCACAAAACAGAACTATCCCTCAGCCACTATTTTATAAGGAACATTTTTACTTTGTTATTGACAGTGAATTGTGCAACTCTTGAATAAATGGTGACAGGTGTATTTATTTATTTTCTTATTTTTGCTGTTGACATGAGACTGCTCTAGGATCTTTTTAACTTTACCTTGTTTCTCTTCTGGTTAGGAATACTTGCTAAGGTTTGCTGTGTCTATGGTCATTATACAGGCCCACGTCTACTATATAGCCTCAGGCTTATCCAAAAGACAACTTTGACAAGAAATACTAAGTTTAGGTTCTCAGTCCACAATATTGCAGAGTTACCTAAAAGTGTTTAGCATTCTTAATTATTTGTTTTTTAGGAACAGATAGATTTCCTTGCTAGAAATATACACTGCATTTTTTTTTAGTTTTCACTGAATTTGAAAGATGAATGAATCTATAATGGAAGAAAAAGAAGAAAGAATTAGCTGAAGTTGTTTTTTCAGGTCTACCAATTACAAGCCCAGTGGAGTATGTTATCTGTGGTTGTATATCTGTAAGACATAAAAGTCTTCAGATAATTCTTACATGCAACTAAAACCATCATGAATCCAAAGAGTGGTCTTACAACTTTCTCTCAACACAGCATTGTAAATGCTGTTTGTTAGGCTAGAAAAAAAATAAATTACATATCTAGGACCAAAAGGTCTGGCTGTATTATATTTTAATTAATCATGAATCCTAACAACAACATCTCTCTGTTGTTACACTGTTACAGTGCACTATAAGAATTGTGGAACATGAGATCTGAAAGTAGAGCATAGGCTGGATAGTTCCTGCTGTGGAAAAGCACCATGCTGTAGAGCCCTCTGCTGTTCAGTTGTTTAGCCATGTTGGGGGCTTTCCAGTGGCAAACCGAGGGATAAGTTTTGGTGAATCAACAGATGTGGCATGGGAAAGAGGAAGGAAGATACTGGGGGACAGTGATGATCTAACAGACACTGTGAGACTAACAAAGTTATAGTGGAAAAGGGTGTGAAGGAAAAACATTACATGGTTAACATGGCTTGTTCCCTAACCTGTATATTTTATGGAGCAGGATAATTAATGTGGAAAAGTTTCACAGGCAACTAGTATTTTAAGAAAGGTGGAAATATATTTGTATATGTGTATATATGCTTGTTAAAATAGTAACTCTGAAAAATAATTCTTTTTTTAGGATGTTTCAAAGAGAAAAAGTCAGTCTCGAAATAAAGTTGCATGGTATCTTAAAATGTCACTTCATTTTAGTTTGTGGCTTAAAAAAAATTTAACATTTTATACCAAATTATTATTTTGAAATTAAAAATAAAACTTATAAACATTACTTTAGAATTTTCTCATTTTGTCTGATCTCATCTCATTAAAAGTCCCTATAAGTAAACAAAAAATAAACTCAACTTTGTTCACAATTTATTGTGAAACATCTTATGCTTGCTGACTAATCGCAACATGTGTAAACAATAATGCAGTACAATGTGTAACAAAAATAAATGCAATGAACTATATATGTCACACTTATTGAAGGACATCAACATGAAGGACATGAAAAGAATAAGAAACTAGATCCTGATTTTGTAAATTCATGTTTTTATCCCTTGTACATCTGACTGAATGCAGTGAACAGGTGTGTATGCAGAAGGCAAACCTGGTAGCCTGTTGAGCTTTGTAAAATTTACACTTTCATTGAGATTTTGAAAATGTAGATGTAATGTAAGTATTGTCGTGCTTAATATATCTTTGCACAGCTTTCATCAATAGGGTCTCTAAAACCTAGAAAATGCTTACTTGAATACAATTGAAAGAATTGCTACTCTCAACCCATGTTTCTTGTAGCTAGCTTAATAGCACTATATATGGCACATATTTCACCTCTGCCTCATAGCTGTTTATCAAAACCTATCATTTTTTATTTATCAGGTCAGAAAATTATCCTCTCTTAGATTTCAGCTACCTAAGAGAGTTTTCTTTTGTGTCTAGTTCCTAGTACCTTCAGAATCTCTCAATAACACCAATCTTCAGATCTTTCAAAGTAGATTCATTTTCCCCAAAAGGATACTTTCCCACAGTGTCTTAATTGATTTCCTCAAAGTGCGTCTGATGAGTTACTTCTCATGAATGAATGTCATGGTGGAGACGACCTCAATGGACAGCTCAGTCGCTTCATTGAATCTATTTGGCTTGCCATATGAAATGTCAACTAATTTCAAGACTTTGGCTTGCAATCACTGATTATCCATGTCAGAAAGACTTAGTTTAGCTTTTAATTCAGCTATTTTACTTAAAACTAGACCAGCCAGGTTCCTCTCATTATCAGGAAGAAACATCTGCAGAAGTTCTTCAGTTGCTTTCCTTCAACAGTTTCAGAATTGAAGCACAGAGGTCCAATTAAACCCTGTCACCACTGTAGCACGAGTAACCAGAGTTTGAAGTTCACGCTGTGTGTTTCTGGACTCAGTGAACACTGAGCACATATCTGCAGACATAACTCTCTAAAAACAATCTTTATAGTATTAAGGTCTTCAGGAAATGTTCTGCTTAAAAGGTTCAGCTTCTTGATCCACCTAAGAAAATGACATTGAGGAGATTACTGCTTGATCTTATCTACCATGATATGCTTCTGTGACTACTATCCAGAGCTCTATTTCTATTGAAAGCAAAGTTATTCTATTCCATTTGAATTGTGGAAGTTAATCCCCTAAATGAGATACTAAGCGTGCTTTATGTCTGTATATTCATGTTGTATCTGAGAGGCAATGTGGTGTATTGAGGACAGGGCACACAATAAGTACCATTAATACCTTGCTTTCCAAGAGACAGAAAATCTGTTTTCACCATTGTTCTCTAAATTCATATGACTCAGAGATACTTGGTTCACTAGTTCATTAACTCATTCCTATGCTGATGTAATTTTTTACTCTGATGTAATCCATGTTCACTAGAATACATAGTTTAAAACCTCTCTGATGACCTCTATTTTAATCTGCAACAAGTGAAAGAGAAGCGCATGATTCCATATATTAGATGTGAAGATATGTGGTGCAATTTACAATAACTATTGTAATTTATTACATAAGCATTCTGAATCATGTAGCGATAAGAACATCTTTAAACCTCAAAGATAAGTAAATAAGTGAATTATGGATATTTTCTTTAGTTTTATGTTTTCATCTTTTATTCACAAATAGAGAAAAGATTGACTGCACTTCTGAGAATCATACTCTCACCTAGAATAAAACATTAGCTAATTTCAAATTAGCTTTTCAATTTACACTAAATGAAGAATTAGGTACACATAGAAGAAAAAAAAGGGAAAAAATGCTCAAGAGCAACACAGAAAACACTCAAGAAAATCAACAAGAAGAAAGAGATACTAATCTATCAGAAAAGCAGTCTAATATTTTACAACAGCTGGTGTGTTTTTTATTTAATGAAAGATACAAGTGTCCCAAATTTGTCTTGTATTCCTCATCACAGCAAATATGAAGTCTTGCATATTTTTTTTATGTGTACAAACAACCTTTCTCTAAATAAACAAACAAAATGATGGGAAGAAAGACTTGCAGGCATCATTCTATAAAAAGGAAGGGGATGAGAAGAAAGTAAAAAAAAATCCATCTTTCAGCAGAACAGATTTCTTTTGCCAGAAATCAGATTCAGATCCAGTTAATTATCTGCATAATAATACTCAACCCTCTCATTTCAGACACATATTAGGATCTTAGCTATGATGAAATATGCTGTTGGATCATCTGCTTAATCTTTCTTACCAAAACACAGACCAAAAGACTCTAATCTCTGTCTCAAACCTCAGAGACAAAGCCTAAATAATGAAAACTGTTAGGGCCAAAACAAACATTATTTTGAGGGTCAACAGATTTTCTTCCCAGATGTGGTCCCAATTATCATAAGTTGAACAAGGGGTGGAAACTGGATCCTACAAAGATTGATTTCCTGCTGTGAGGGTAGACCCCGCACTGCTCTTCTTTGCTAAAGTAAGAGTAACCCATGACTACAAAATATATTCTATGGCAATCGGGACTCTTAATAATCAAACAGCCTTGAATAATGGCAGCTAAAAAGCCAAGGAGACCGCGATACTTCACTGCATGCTGTGGGTCATGACATGAGAAGATCAAATACGTATTTAGATAAACTGGGTACAAATAACTAACTGTTGAGTTGTCTGAGGACCTTCAGCTGTGATGACCAAGTCACAAAGTGGCTTTGTTACATTGGCATTGTGAAGTTCCTTATTCATTGTGTCCTCCTGATTTCCATATGAAACACAATTAGTGTAAGCAAAAGGATATTCCCTCCTTCCCTATCACCAGTTTATACATTCCTTAGCCTCTGACAATCTGTATCTTGCTTGCCATTAGTAATTATAGAAATTTTGCAAGCCAATTTTGGATTACAGCTATGTCTTTCAAGACCAGAGTCTTTAATTATGATAACACTGGACTTAAGCAATTTTGCTGAGAAATTCTGAAGGTCTACTTTGGCCAACAAATCCGCTCCAAATTACAATAAGGTAGAAATGAACATGAATGAACATACTTAAGAACATTTGAGTTCCACAGTGTCTGGAGTGACTGGTATTGACAATAAAATGAAAACTACATTTGGATTTGAAAATTATGAAAGTAATGTGGGAATCAACAAATTATAGGTAGCTCATATTTAAATAGTCTTTTGTCTTGATAGAAATACGTATAGACTTTTCCCATTTGTTAGGGTCTCAAACCTATTTGTCCTTGTTAATTCATGGCAGTTGTGAATTACTGTGTTTTCAAAAGGCCTATTTAAAATAAATTCATGGCTGCTTTTTTTCTTTTCTATATTTACTTCTTTTTCTACCATTCTACCAATCTTTGTCTATGTGTAACTTTAGAATTAAAACATTGTTCTGAAGGCACATATTCTTGTCACATATGGAAATGAATTTAAAAAAAAAAAGTTTTATGAGATCTCCAGGAATTTTTTAATTCTTTCCCTCTAATGACAGAAATTTTCTATCCCTTTAAGTCACAGGTGTTTCCTTAATTAATGGCTATTATATATTGAATTTTACAAGTCAGTTCTCCTCTCCCTGAAAACATGATGCAAAAATCACATGAGAAACAAAAAAATAGCTAAATTTTGGAATATGAAGATCAGTAGTAGTAAAGATGTATAGTTCATTTATTATAGCTCCAAAGATTTCAAGCGTTATTGAAAGGACCTTTTGTCCATGAGACAACATGCATGCCAAAAAGATGGTCCCATTCATGAGATGGTTGTTTTCTGTTACTTGGTTAGTCTACTGTTAACAGAGACCAAGGAAAAACATTTAAATGAGGCAATATGAAGCTATATAACTTTTGAGAACACAACACATTCATGGGGCCTCCACTGTGTATTGGTTCTGTGTACTGCTTTAAGTGGGATTCTCTCAGTGCCTCACCTGAAGGGCCATTTTCTTGGTAGCAGGTGTTGGGTATCACACCCTGGAGATGACATTTTCTCATTACATATGGATATGGATACATAGAGACAAAATGTCCAATGATGTAGTTCTACTTAAGAGTTAAACTTATATTTAAAAATAAATTGAATAGTTTTAAATCATCCAGCAATTTATCAACTCAATGAACTGTACATAAACGGTAGTAGTATCTAAGTATTTTGAGAATGAGAAAATGGCAATTGTTCCTTACTGTAACTTTCACCCTATGACATTAAACATATGCTCTTTGTGAAAATAGTTATTAACCTTTTGCATGATGCATAACTAGCTTTATCATTCCGGAAAAAAAAATTCCACTTTGAGTTCTGAAAAAAAATCCACTGGGAGTCACACAAATGGTAAACCACACCGAAGGACACAAAAAGGCCCATAAAACATCAGTAGGGTTATAAAGGTCTATGGATTTTAATTGCTGTGTGCCATTGGGCCTTTACAAAGCAATCAAGCAGGCAATCTCCGAAGACAGCCCTGCCATAATACATTTAACAATAGAGTTCTCACCCCATCAGCAGACTAGGATTTATGAAGGTCCCAATAGCAATTAATGACCTTGTACATTGAGAGAAAAAGACAAAATTACTTAAATTAACTACCCTTTTTGGATACATATCTTAAGTGTCAGAAAGTGTAATTTCAAGACAAGGAATGCAAAAATTTTGAATGATGATAGACAAAAAACATTCTTACCATACTGATTTTCTTTTCTATATAGATTTTTAAGGGTACTGAAATTTGCCTTTCTGATATTATGTAGGAGGTGTTCTGAAAAACAGTGTAGTGCTAGCTCATGAATGATTTTGGTTGGAGTGGCATGTCATAATATTCTAACTATGCAACTTTTTTCCTCTCAAGAGACTGGAAAGTTCTGTATTTCTGATACTGAGGTTGAATTCAAATTGTAAATGTACAATAATGACAATAAACAGGGTTACATAAATAATATTGTTATTTTTGAGCAATAACTGGAAATTTATGCTTTTAAAATACATATTTGCCTTCTTGTTGCATGTGTTTTTAAACACAAGTGAAATTGTATAAAGTTGCAAATGGTGGTGGACAACGTAAAATAATAATCAATACATGAAGGCAGTCACAATAGTTTGAAAATAATCAAATCCCATAAATAAAGCTTCATATAAAGATGGAGAAAAATAAAGACAGTCCACAGACAACGTATAGATGGTAACTTTTACACAAAATTTTATTAAGTGAATATTTAAGTATCTTTGCACTGTATTACAGGAAAATATAATGCTGTTTTTCTTCTGATGTGAGATGTTCTTTTGAGTTTGAGATATTAGATCACCTCTGTGAACAAGGGGCAACTATTTAATTATTTTTGTAATCAGTTTCTTTTTTTTTTTTTAGGGGAAATAATCCATATATATATATAGCTAACTAAATACTTCATTCCTCTAATTTTCTTCTTCATTTTAAAGAACTTACTGTTCTTTATAATAAAGCCCCAGGACATAACCCGTGTAAGATGTCTATAAAATTAATAATTTTCTGGAGTTTCCATTGACAATCTGATTTAATCCTTCTCTCTTGAACTCAGTTTAATCAAGCTTGAATACATAAAGAATCATCCTGCTATTAGGGAACTAGAATAATGATATTTTTAACGGTAGATGATCCACTTGGTAAATAATGTGAACTATGCTCAAAGATGCTATTAAAATGTTTTACTGTCCAATCAAAGAAGGTAAACACACAAATGTCACATCTGTACTTAGCTGACAAAAAGAACTGTACTTGCAGAGAGTTAGTATACATGACATTGCACTGGTGGTATTCCAGGAAAACTTCATTCTATACGTGCTGCCACTTCTTCTGTCCGCAGATGTATCTGTCTGATATAAAAATAGCTGAGCATTTAGAACATTAAAAAAAGTTATGATACAAATATAAGTCTAAATAGTCTATTTCATCTAGATACATTCTTTTCACTAGTATACATAGTATTCATCAGTATACAGCTTTGGAAAGTAAAAGAGGTTTGACTGGGAGTATTTAGAATCTAATATTTTACTGATAGTATTTTTAAATTTATTTTACTTGCATTACTTTTCCCCTATAAAATAACAATCTAGCTCCATTACTGAATGCTTTCTATTTTAAATTGAAAAAGCAAATTCGGTTGCAGTATTCAAGACTTGTCTTCTAGCTGTAGCTGGTAGAAGAGATACGTCTCAGAACAGACTGAGTATGGCTAATGATAAACTTGCTCATTTAAAATCTGTTCAAGAATGTGGGGAAAATACATCTGTCCCTTTCTCACACATACACTCAATTATAATAAAAACAAGTAGTACATATACTTGTAGAGTAAAATATGTGTGCTTTGGGAGTCCAAAATAACAGAACCTATAAATGTTTTTTTGAATAAATTCATGTTGCCCTCCACCTTTTCTAACACTAGCTGCTTGTGATGTCTAATGAAAGACTGGAGTGGGAAAAAAGCCCAACAAATAAACCCTGATTGGGAAGAGAAATTGTGGGAAATATGTAAGGAGCACATCTTTGATTAAAAAAAAAAAGCCACAAATTTGTATTTCTCTCTGAAAAGCATACAAAAGTTGGACTCATACTTGTAATGTTTGATTTGTAGTCACACCATGAGGAATGAGACCTTCACATAGCTGTTGGTCTGAGCTGGCAGTCAGGTTTCCAAGGGTGAAAATGTATGCTGCTGTGTGCAGATACTACTGTAGATCTCATTGTCTTTGGTAGGAACCCGTGCTATTTTTGGGCAATGAATTCAGGAGCCTTTCTGACACTGCACAGAACAAATGTAGAAAAAATATAAAAAAGCCTGGAAAAAAATATTTTTGCAGAAAAAAAATCTTCAAAGGACAGAGTTCATTAACCTCAGTAATGAGAATGATGATGAAAAAGGAGGTTTGTGCAGGTAATATAACTGATTAGATCTTCTATCTGCAAAATGGTCAACACCCTGGATAGAAGCCACTGGCAAGAGAAGAGTGAACATAAATAAAATTAATATATATAAAACACTAAATGATTTCTGACTTTGGGGACAACAGATAATACTATCCTGAGGTGAAAACCAATCTGAACAGGGAGTATCCTACTTTGGTTGACAAAGGTCTTTCAACAGCATGCTAGGCTGAAGACAACCAAGAGACAGAAAACATTTCACAAATGGAATGAAAATGTATACCGTAAAGAAAAATATATGAAAAAGAGAGTTGCAGAAATGAATACAAAAATACTTTAAAGGAAACATTCAGAGAGAAAGGCTGAGTTATGGGCATAAAAACTATTTTTAAGGGGCTTCTTTAATTGTGGGCCCAACTGGAAGCAAAAATCCATTAGTCTGTTATTTTTTTCTGGTGAAAAATACATAATTTTAAAGCTAGGATGTCGACTGCTGGAAAGGGGTTTTTTTCCTATTTTTTACAGTGTTTGTAATAAAATTGACTCTTTTATGGAAAGAAAAATGGAACAAAGAGTTACAGCATATTGCCTTCATGGCAGGTTCTGATAACACAGTTTAATTTAATTGTGAATACAGGATTTAAGGGAATATTTGCATCCCTCAAGTTTAGATACCAATCTATGCTAGTTAAATTAGCTGGCTAGATTCACAAGACTGCTTTTCAAGTTGAAGAAAGAGGTTTCTCTAGAAAGATCCTCAGCAGGAGATAACTCAGGTTCTCTCTCTCTGGCCTCTATCTTCAGGTGGTTCTTTATCTCCACTGATGATAAAAAGCAGTTCTGGATATTTATGAGGTCATATAAACATCCTTTTTTTGTAAAGGATATTTTTTGTAGTTGAAAGTTTACTTCAGTACTACAGTCTCAAGTAATTTACTTTTTTAATTTAGTTGTTATTTATTTAGACATCAACTCTGAAATATGGTTATATGTATTTAATGTTATTAAAGGTTCTTTAACAATGCCCAGTGAACAAATGGCTGATCATCCACTGACTACTGAGGTCCTTAGATTTCTAAGCTCTCAGAAAGGGACACAGATTTCTGAAATTACAGGGCTCTTCAGGAATGAGCTATTTTTTTTCTGAGGAGAATGGGTGCTGATTGCATGTTTGTAATACATACAATGATATATATATTTCTCCATTACAACAGATAAATGAAATAATTCTTGAACTTGTAGGAAAAGTCTTTTTTGCCCTCTTCTTTATGGGAGGAAAAAGAAGTATAATTGATTTTCCTGCAGAGAAAACTCCATATTTCCTGTATGTATTTGCTTTTCAGTAATAAAGCTGTGATACTTAATAGACTGCTATGTCTAAAAAATAAAACTATTGACTGTGCTTTTTAGGGTGGAGCTTTAAAAGCTCTTTCTGGCCTGGAAATGTCAAGCATTTTGAAAATGAAGACTGATATCTTTGATTGCTTCACAATATTCTATAGATTACCAGTGAGGAGAGCAGAACAGTGTTGCATTGTGACAAAAAATGGAATGAAAGCTTAGGGAAAGCTTAGTTTTAGGGAAAAGTCCATAATAATGGTGTTTGTCATAAGTGGATATTGCAGGGTGTCCTAACCAACTGGAGAATGTTAGAACACTGTTCTCAAGTTTTGTAAGGTAGAAGCAATTTAGTTGAAAACTAATTTAGTTCTAACCACCCATGCTCTGTCTTAAGTAAATTGTAGACTGAATGTTTCTTGTTCGTGACCTTCTGTTATTCTTCAGGTCTATATGAACTAATTTAGTATTATTTATTCTCTAAAGCAAGCAGATGCTTTCCCACCTTGCTTAAACAGAGCCTTAGACCAAAAATTTGTTGAAACAGAAACAATGTCTTCCTACTTGCTTAAACTAAAAGCAGCACAATAACAGAATTTAAAATAGAAACAAACAGGGACAAGGCATAAGCCAAAATACTCCTGCTAATACATCTGTTACTGCAGCAGCAAACTGGGTAGCTATACCTGAAATGGGAATACTCTTAGATACAAAGCACAAAGACTAATTTCAATAGAGAACTGAATCATTAACCTGTTATTGTTCTAGCTAGCTGTTTTTTCAGAAGCATGTATTGTACTTGATGCCAAATGCTTCACAGAAACACAAAAGAACTATAGAGGTAGACAGATAAGGTGGGATCATGCAAGTCATGACAACAGAAACACTTTTTTACAAATAGGTTATGGCTCTTAGGAGCTCTACCGGCAGAAGCTGAGTTGGAAATAGACTGAATATTATGTGATAGAATAAATATTTACTAACATTTTTTCAATGGTCAACATGGTTCAAAAGAAAACACGAATAAATTAAAGAAAATTCATAGTTCTAATCAACAATTCTTAAAGAATTAGAAAAAAAAATCTCTTCAGTAGATAATTTCACTTTAGTCCAAACATTAGGGTGCTGCCTGTGAACATATCTTATTTTCTCATCTATCACAGGAGGACAATAGCAGCAGGAGAATGTTGCTCTAAAATCGATTGGGGAATTTCTTCCCTCTGCTGCTTTGATTTAATGTTTTGTGTTACCTGGTGGAATAATCTTACTATAATGTTATTATTATTTTGGGGGGTTTGATGTTTTGGTGATTTTTATCTTTTAATTGAGCTCCAGGCATCCAAAGTACTAATGTATAGGTGTTTCTACAATTTGAAAAGAAAATAAATAGATAGGCTGTTTGTAGTTCTCTGTGTTTCTAAACACAATTATCTACTTCTCCACATGACATTGTTGTAAAGAGTTCAGCAAAGATTGATAGGTTATAGCTTGTAAATTTTTAATTTTCTACTTTGTTGGCCTTAATTGACTGAGATTTTAAGATCTGCATGATACCTATATATCTTTTTGATTATTCCAATTAAAGTCACAATTATGTTTCGGTTTGAAAGTGAAGTACACATAGCATAAATTAAGCATAGTACGTTTGAGTTACAAGACTAGGAAGTTCTACATCTGATGAACAGCAAAAATAGAAAAACTCCACCATTATGAGCCCACAGCCTACTGAAATATAATTATTGGTACAATAATTGATATCTGGTAAATTCTTCTGAGCTGCAAATGCAACTAATGTTTTACATGGGATTGACCTTGGTGTTGTCACTAGTCTTGGAATTCAAAGCAGGAAAACTTTTATTTTAGGGAAAGTAATTCCTTGTAATTCCTTGTTATTATCCATAGATAGTAAGTAAAATATTTTTCAACTGGAAATAGAAGGGAAAATATATTTTTTGGAAGTGCATGTGTGTCTTAGGAGCCCAAATTATCTTGAAAGTCCATAGTCCCTAGTCCCTCTTCCCTGTTACCATGTAGCGGAAGCATGGTACAAATACCATATTGACTTGAACAAGTATACATTTTGTCTTGGAGAAATTTATTTGCAAAGAAATTTTGTGCTGCCCAAATATTCTTGTTTAAAAGCAGTTCCAAGTGTGGTTGCAGCTGTCCCTATGGTAAGGTTTGTTTGTTCATAATTAATGTAGTACATAGTATTGTAGTATTCTGTAACACGTTACTTGGAAGTCTCTGGTATGGTCATAGCAGTTCAAGCAATTTCATACTACACTCATTGTGCTCCGCAGAATGAGCTGTGTAAACAATTCTAGATTTTCATCAGAGACTGCTTTGAATAAATTAATCCTGAGAAAGTGCTTCAAAGAACAGAACGATTTCTGAAAATCTGCATGGTAAGAGCTGCACTAAAAACTCCAAATACCAACTATTTGTGTTTCATTCCAGTGATTAAGTTCAGGGTATCATTTTACTTATCTTTTTCTTTTTCTATTTTTTTTTTTCAAGTGAAGTAACAATTTTAATTATTCCATATTGTGAAAAGAAAAAAGGACTTTTGCTGGACTGACTTTAGAAAATGACTGGTCAAATGGAGCATGTGTAACATTAAGTTCTGCAAGAAGTGTTTCAGAAAGGACTTTGATTATGATGTGAATAAATATTTGTTGGAAGCAGCTGCTTGCCAAAAAATAGTGGTAAAAACATGTGAGTGCCTTTGTCAGTGAAATATACCACACTGCCAGTAATTAACTGCAGAGAGAGGTTAAAGATTGTAGTTCCTTTTTTGTGATGGACAGACTTAGTGAGAATGGAGTCCTCAGGGTATCCGCTTAGCTAAGCCTCAAACATTTTGTTTTGATGAGTTAGCCACCTTTTAGAATTGTACTTTTCATTTTTCCTCTATACTTGTGACTGTTTTCTAACTGTCTTTTTTATATGTTTGCATCCTTCCTTCACCATGCCCTTCCTACATTTCTTGCTGTATATATAAATTTGTCTACAGGAGTCTACAGCCTCCCGGCTTTTAGTATGCAGCGTTTTGACATAGTTTTATCTTTATCTGATTTTCAAGAAAATTGCTTTTACATACAGGTCCAGTGTTTACACACTGATGGTGGTTAAAAAACCTGCATGAGCTTAGCATAATCACAGAATCACAGAATCTTAGTGGTTGGAAGGGACCTTTGAGATCATCGAGTCCAACCACATTAAAAAAAAAACCAAACCAAACCCAACCAAATTTAAAAAATAATAAAAAAACCCAACACCACCCCCAAAAAAAACATAACCCACCCCACCCCCCCAAAAAAAAAGCACCCACCAACTAAGCCTCACACCCACACCCCACCACAGACCCAGACCCACAGACCAATAATCTTGGGCACTAGAGCATGCCCTGAAGAGCCAAGTCTACATGTTTCTTAAATACCTCCAGCGATGGTGACTCCACCACCTCCCTGGGCAGGCTGTTCCAGNNTTCTTCCTAATATCTAATCTAAATCTCCCTTGCCTCAGCTTCGTACCATTCCACCAGAGTGGTCCTGTCGTTACTCCCTTGGGAAAAGAGGCCAACCCCCCACCTCTTTACAGTTTCATTTCAGGTAGTCGTAGAGGGCAATGAGGTCTCTTCTCAGCCTCCTCTTCTCCAAACTAAACATGCCCATTTTTTTTGTTTTCTTTTTTGTGGGTTTTTTTTTTTTTGTTGTTGTTGTTCTGTATATCTTTATTTCTAGTGTTACCCGTATCACAAAGTTCATCTTAGCTCTGCAACGATCAGGTAGTGACTTTTTCTCGTCAAAGTAAAACTGCATCTCATACACACCAGCTTAATGCAGTTACGCTGCTGCTTGTCAGCTGATACCAACTGCAATCCAGGAAGCGAGTTTAATGAATCAGCGTGGCTTCTCAACTTTCTCTTACTTGATACTGATGCTGGAGTCCTTGCTGGATGGTCTTGCTTTAATTACTGGAACACAAAAACTGAGCTTGTTCTGTGTTTTCTGCCTGAATGTATATCCATGTGATCTACCACATAGCCCTCTGTATCCCAGACATCTCAGCATGGTCAGCAAAATGGCGGAAAACAATTCTGCTGAGGCTCCAACATTGCCTGACCCCCCAAGGGCAGGATGTCAGGACACACCTATTCTGGATCTTCACAAGGCAGGGGTCCAGGGGCAAGGCAGCAATCTCTTTAGCAGCCACTTCCTGCAGCTCCTTGGGGAGGATGGTGTTCTTCCGGATGGCATTGATCCGCAGCCTCTGGTCCGCATACTTGTACGCCAGCTTCCGTCTCTTGACATCACTCTTGACTCCATCTGAAACTTAAATAGAAAAATTATTATTCCATTTGATCTTAAAAATTTCAGAAGTGGTTCTCCAAAAGGAGAGACTTCTCACCCTGTGTTGACAGATTTCTCAAGTCAGGTGTCTGTACAAGTGCTCTCAGACTACTCCCAGACACATTTATTAGTAAAGATGGAAGAAGGGAAGGTAGAGAAAGCTAATGAGGCATGTGGTCTTGATAAAGACCTGGGTTTAATGGATAAGAAGGCATTGGTCCAAATTTGAACAAGGTTGTTATGGCAGAAGAGGTAATCAGGTTCTTCAGTGAGAAAACAGTGAAGGATGATAAAAAACTTTAGATCATGGTCGAAATACTGCTTGTTAGAGGACAGAAATGGAAATAGAAATGTTTAGTGGGAAGGTCACAAGAGGAAGCTTTTCTGTTAGGAGCTTCAGTTTTGGAAGCCACTGTCCTCCAATTTATCAGAGCCATCTTTTAAATGTCACATTGCAAAGCCAGTCTTATTCCCATTTTTGTAACTTGAGGAGACATCTTCTCACATAGATTTTGTTAATTCTTGATTTCTTTTTCTTTTAATTTCTATGAGAGCTGTCTGGAAAACCTGATGGACATCTGTTGTCTCTACATTGGAGATAGATAAAAAACTAATGATTTCAAAGTTCCAGAATCTTCTATATATTCTTTTACATATGAGGAGGTAGTATGGCTTATGACGATTGTAAGATCATGGAGAGTTGTGAGACTAAAGAATCTGGAAAGACTAATGACACTGAAATCTTTTATGTGTCCTGCAATCAAAAGTGTCCCAGTATCACCAAATATCATGCTATCATTAAACCTTCAGGACAAAAGTCAATGACATTTTAAGGCACCATGGGTAGGAACTAGATTCTCATTCCATTTGCTTATTTCTTTTTTACAGTTAGTTCGACTGATGACCCAAGTCTAGGAGTTAATGCTGGAACTAATAGTGAAAATGTGTTCCTGGAAGTCTTCTGTCCTTTGCATACTAGGTTTAGTTCCCTTGTATAACCTAATCCCAGAACACACAGATCTTGAAAAGGCACTTGCCAGACAGAGCAAAGGAAAGGAAAGCAAAGTGCCACTTTTCTGCTTCCGTTCCTCTTCTCTGTTCTAGGAAATAGCAGATAGGTAGAGGTGACAAGAGCTGGCAAGGATGATTGACAGCAAAGGTAAATGTACAGTGGGTGAGGAATTGTGAGCAGGGTTGGACCAAAGAACTTAGAATATGTTCTGGCTCTAAGGGACTTCAATAACAAAGTGGAACTTAATGTAGGAACTGATTATAGAAGTGTGCCAAATTATAAAAATGGCCTAAAGGTGTATTGAGGTAATAAGGGTGAAAACCACATAGGAGAAAATATGCAGGATCATAAAAACATAGAATTGTTTAGATTGGAAGGGAACTTTCAGGTCATTGGGTCCAACCATCATCCTAACACTGACAGAAACACCACTAAACCACATCTCTAAGCACCTTGCATGCCCATCTATAAAATACCTCCAGGGATGGCAGTTCCACCAATTCCCTGTGGGAAGTCTGTTCCAATGCTTTATAACCCTTTTGGTGAAGAATTTTTTCCTAATATCCAATCTAAACCTCACCTGGCATAACTTGAGGCCATTTCCTCTTGTCCAATCACTTGTTACCTAAGACAAAAGATGAACACACAACTCTCTACAACCTCCTTAGGTAGTTGTAGAGAGTGATAAGGAATCCCATCAGACTCTTTTTCTCCACACTAAACAATCCCAATTGTTCTTTCTCTCTACACTAAACAAGCCTCAGCTGCTCCTCATAAGATTTGTTCCCTAGACCTCTCGCCATCTTCATAGATATCCTTCATTATGGATGTCCCAGAGAGGAACCAGCATAGGACAGTACAAGGTATGCACAGTGGACATGAAGGAATTAAAATACAAAAAAAAAAAAAAGTGCTCTTTACAAGAATTTGACAGTCTCATCTAATAAGAAGGTTGTTCTAGGTCATAATTTCAAACCAGATGTATGCTGTAGGGAATTTTGACTGGCCTTATAGGAGAACAGTTATTTCTTCTACACTTCACGTTGTGCAATCCAGGGAGAAGCCAGATAATAAAGGGAAAATTTTTTCTTGCTGTGAAGTGCTTGTTTTGGAAAACTGGCAGGAAGGGGAAAGAAACAAATTGCAAAATATTGTTTTGCAAGAGAGAGGTTTAAAGCTTGTCTACATAGCCAAGATTACTGATGTCTTCAGGACTATAATTTAATTTCTCAAGCCAGTCAACTGCATGATCATTCAAAGTAAATCTCAGATGGAGATGTTTTTTATATAATGAAGCTGTCATGCTTTTGTTCAGATTTCTGTAGAAGAAGTAATAGATTAAGCCATATATCTTTGAACTGGCAAATATGTATTTTTGTTTGCTGTCCTGTAACTCAACACCAAACTTGAAATGATTTTTCTCTTGCTTTCTCACAAAAATGATTTTGCTCTAAACAGGAAGGAATCTTCATTCTCAAAGCAGAATATATTTCAGATCAGAAGGGAATGGAAATGGGTAGAATAATAAAAGACTATATGTAAAAAAATTAAGCATTATATTTGAGTACAGTCATCAAGACCATTTTTGTTATTTATTAATGTTTTGAAAAGTGTATACTTGTACTGAATCCTGATATATAGATGTGTACATAAAAAATTTAATTATATATACATGTATATGAGCAGATGTGTTAATACAATGCATAAATTAGTGTTTTTGTGACACCTATGTCTGGTTCTCTGAAATTATTCCCTCATTTTGCTGATACATCACATAAAACTTTTTCTTTTCTTTTGGAGGAGACACTGAGCACATATGAGGGGCCACTGCAAACTGATTCACTTCCCAACATTTCTGTTGGAGAGATCTATTCAAGACTACACTCTAGATTAAATGATTGTCCTGCCAGTCAGTCTACAGTGTCTTTCCATAGGTCAACAACAGTTGACCTTTCCATCAAAACAGTGTCTTTCCATCAAAACAACAACACTTCTGAAGGTAGGTTTTATAACCATTCAATCAGGATGTTTGTAACATCCTTCAGTTCTTTCATAACTGAAGTTAATAAAAAGCAAGACACATAATTCATTAATGTTACTAAAGAATTTACAGGAAACTTCTTCTTTCTAAATGCCACAAACTTGCAATATCAAATGCTTGCATCCATTGTAAAAAACTATTTTCTGGGCAGCAAACATGAAGATGCCAACTGCTTGAGAAAGAACATTGCACTACACAGATTTTTTTTGTATTTATTTTCTTATTCCATGAGCCATCAGGCTTCTTCGTTTATTATTTTGGCAACTGCCAATAGATTTCATTTACTTCCTAAGATTTAAATGATTTTCTTTATACATTTTTTACTTTTTTTTTTTCTTTTTAATGTATCTACCATGAAAAAGCCTATGTACACAAAACAGTGCAACTGCTTTTTTTTTTTTTTTTTTTTTACTTTTTCCTTTTTCTGTTGTAATTTTGATGATTTCTGCATGGAGAAAGAAAGTGTTCAAGAAAACACTCTATAAGATAGAACCTGTTTAGTTTATTTTCCTCTTCTCCAGAACAAAACAAACCAAAAGGTTTTAATACTATACTATTATTATGCTAGTTATACATATATGTAAAATATATAAAATATGAAATTATAATTATACTGGTTCATTTATTTTACCATCATAAATATATCAATATAGATCCAGAGAAGAAACACCTCCCTTCCCAATCAAAAAGACTTGTTGATGAAAAAACTGCCTCTAATAATGTCTTAAACACTTATGTTAAGAAAAAGTAGAATAACTGAAAGAACTGAAGAAATCTTTATTCATCTCAAATCCCCAGTTTCCAAATCAAGTCTTAGAATGTAGAAAATTCAATTCCATAGGCATTTGTATTACGAATAAAACAAACCTTTAAACTAAACATGATGCATCATGTTGACATAACAAATGTGGACATTAATTAAAGAGCAGCAGAATCCAGCAGAGAAGTTTGCCCTCCATCTGCTTGACCTGAGGTAATAACAATGTTCGTTTAACTAGAGCTGACAGATTTTCTTGTGTTAGTCTTGAATCACTAAAGTTGCCACCCTCAGTATGAATAACCATAACCATATGTGTGACATCATACAAAACAGGCAATCCACAGTTAACTACTCATTTAGTTTGCTGTCTTCTCCTTAGTTGTTTTTCTGTGATACTAAGGTTCAGGCATGCGGATCAGGTGCAGGCTGGGATTCTGAATCTTGCATACATACAGAAGGCTTCAAGAAATTTCTAGATCTTCAGATTTTATGTGGTGCTGCATTAAAACCTACACACTTGTACACTGTCTGTTAAAAGCAAGATGCCCAATGTGTTGTAAATTCTTAAACAATTAATACATAGAGCTATTATTCTCATAATTATTTTAAATATAATTCTAGAAGTAAATAATAAACAATTCAGTAATAAAAGCCCTTCTGCAGAAGGCAGAGGGGTGAACCACCCAAGTCCAACTCTACAATGATACAGCAGGTCACTGGGATTCCTGAACCTAGGAAGTATGAAGACCTGTCCTTCAATACCCACCCACCACCTACTTTAAATCAGGTGAAAAACTTCCAGTAGGCTTCAGCTTTAATAGATCAAGAACCAAGGAAACCTTTAGTATGAAAACCTTTCATTAGAGTTTGCAAAAATATGTCTCTATCTTCTATTAACATTAGTTCTTATACGTTCTAAATATTATTGAATGAAAACTTTGCCCAGTGGCTCAAAGATCATTGCAAGGATCCGATGAACTGCTAGTCTGCTTGAGAAAAAATGTTTTAAGGTAGTTTAAATGTAGCCTGCAGATATCTCAAAAGTTTTTATTATTTATAGTCCCATGATAGTGTAACCCTAATAAATAAATGAATGATCGCCAAATCTCAGGATATATACAGAAAAAGGCAATTAAAAACATTTAATGTGAAAGCTGTCATTGGAGCAACATGCACATCCTAGTATTTCAGTATGAATTTTTAATCCTAGACAAATCCCACAATAGCTTTTAAGACAAAAATGGGAGACAAACATTACAAAGTCATATCATATAAGAATTATCAAGAGTAAATCCTCTTGCTACTTCTAGTCTCCAAAGCAAAATGCAGAAGGTTTAGCAACCATATTGCAGCATTTGTTGATATGACAAGACCAATTGGTCTCCAGCAAATCACAAATTAGTTACTATCAATACCACAATGAAACAAAGTAAACTCAACTATCTGTTTCACACATCAAACAAACAGAAAGATTCTTTTATCTTCTGTTTCATTATGGACCCAGTATCAGATGATTATCACTAGAAAGAGACAACCTGAAAGCTTTTTGCTTTATTACAGCACGATGCGCAAAACTCCTCTGATAGGAGGGGAATTTAGGCAGTTAAAAAGTAATAAGAAAAAGAAGGGAAGAAACTTGCAGGGTTATTTGTTTGTGGGGGGTTTTTTTTGTGTGTGCGCTGTTTGGTTTTTTTGTTTGTACGTTTATTTTGGTTTTATTTTTCCCATTTGAATTGTTTTTTCACTGCAATAAATACATTCTTTTAAATTATCTGAGTTCCTCAAACTCCTTTTGTTGACCCACGTGACAGGAGAGCAGCCTCATCAAGTTCAAGATTGTAAATCCAAAGTTTACAAGCATGTAAGAAAACTCATGAGAAAGGCTTGAATTCGTGGCACCCTTTTAATGAATGCAGATTGAATGTCAACACCCCTTTGACAAGCATAGCCAGATACCACATAAGATTTTTAAAAACATACATTTTTAAACTTCCTCCTTCCCTTCTGCCCACTCCAAAGCATCAATTACTATGTTCAAATAGGACATATATCTCATCCTCAATAGGTAGGAACTACAAATTATACAGTTAGGTGAATGGGAATTGTGTTTTCTAGTCGACTGGTGACTCCAAAATGAGCTGTAGTGCAATATGAAAGCATCACAAAAAGTCTTCAGCGATATATTTAGCCAAGAAATTATTTCAGTGTTGTCTGGCTTGGTATTCTATAAAAAAACCCCAGGTTTATTTTCCTGTTAATACAGAAGTTCTGTTTTATTTTTGAGTTCTACATGTTACCCCTGCACTGAACAGTTCTTTCAATTGAATGCTTCCATTTTCTCTTCCTAAGTGCTTTGTTTCAAATCTTTGTTTTGGGGCAGAATAGAACCAGAACAAAATGTGTAAACTCACGATTTTAGAACATTTTTTAAATAAACATACATTATCATTTAGTGTTCTTAACTTTTCCTGAGAACTTATGCACATTCCGAACGCTAAATTTATTTTTTTTTAATAGTCTAAATTATTAAATCTTTAGAGACCTCCTTGGAAGCAAAAATGAAATAGTATCCCATATCTGCATGTTTTGGTACAACATTACATAGGAAATTAAAACGTTCTTTTTGTTGCTGGAGTTGGCTAAGGAACAGAGAGCATTTTTCTTGGTCTGGAACCCTGATGTCAATATGACTTAAAATATTCTCTCCGTCTCCCTGATCACTGCTGCTTCTGCTTATCTTCTTATAAAGATTATGTTTATGCTTAGTAAATGAAGAAAGGAATTAGTGATGCTCCTCTCATTTCCTGTCTTCCCACAGATGGTGATAAATTCAAATTCAGACTCCATTAAACCTGAGTAGAGAAACCCAGCAGGTGGCTACACTAATGGAAAATCCTGGCCTTGGAATAATGGGAATTGCAACCGACAGCTCTTCTACACCACAGAAAAGATGATGTATTCCTATTGACAGCATTGCGTTTGAGTCCAGAAGGCTGATCTGATAGTTCAGACCGGGCACAAGGGAAGCAGAAAGCCCCATGGGTATTTTTCTTGGCTATACCACTGTAATTTTTGTCATCTGAACCTTCTATTACAATTCATTGTACAAATCTCATATAAGTTGGAGGGAGAAAGAAAAAAACAACAAATAACACCAAACTTCTGCATTTTGCCTACAGGCATACATTTGTTCTTTTTTCTCTGTTTAAAGGACAAATAAAGGTTGACACACAACAGCATTTTCAGCCACTTCTGTATTTTTAATGCTGACATTCTTGACCCAAGTGCTTTTGGTGTTTTTAGACAAACCCATCTGAGAGAGAGTTTGTGTTAAAAAGATGCATAGATTGCCCTGAAGCTGTAATGACTGATGTTCAGCTATAATTTGTGCAGGAATACTGTATTCGTGGTGGTTTTTTTCCCTCTAGATTTTTTTTCCCTTGGTTTAAATCCAGGGACTGTATTAGCAGCACTTCAATAAAACTCATTTGGAAAAGTCATGGGGCAGTCCTATAGACTGAATCTTAGCTTTTAAAATACGTTTTGGAATATTAGGAGATTTTTTTTGTGTGTGTTTTTTGTTGTGCTTTGGTTTTTTTTCTCTGTCTGTTTTAATGCTCTGTCAGCAATTTTTATGTGCAATATATTCTGGTCTTTTATTTTAGTACATACGTTCCCCAACCTTTTAACCAGTCAGTTAGTAAAATGGAGGAGTTACCAAGCAAAGAAAAATTTAAAGTGTCTGCACCTCTGCATTACTAATGACAAGATTTTTTGTGTTACACTTATTTGTTCACAGAACTCAGATTTTTATCATTTTAAAAAAGTGCATAGCAATAATTGTAAAAATCCATAAAATCAATGCTTCTAGTAAGTTTAAATTATTCTAAAAATATTTCGAGTATTATTCCAAGGTAATTTCAAAGCACTTTGTTGTAAATCTCTATTACAAAGTAGGAATTTCTGCAATAGGCTCCTTGAAGAGTTCTGAATAGTGTTTAGGAAACATAATTTGCACAAAATGTAGTATTAACATATAAAATCTAGAAATGCCACAGCACATTCCAAGTAGTATCTCTATGATTTTTTTTAACCAGTATTTCTTTCAATTTCTTTCCAGTTCATTTCACTACTAGTATTTTTTCACAAAATTAATTTGCATAATAGTGACTTCTACGAAGAAATTTTCTTCAGCTTTTCGTTTGCTAGTTCCTCTTTTATCAATATTTCTTCCTTGAAACCTCTACCTTATATACTGATATGCACTGATAAATAACAAGTGAAATTAATGTGATTAATATATCAATATATCAAAAGGTTTCATGCATGAGAGAATCCTGCTCAACATACACAATTTTTACCCCATGTGAAGCCCAAATACTTTAGTTATACTGAAGTATTTTAGTCCTCTGGCAACTAAGTTTGCTGTCTTAAGTGGAGAACAGAAGGGTGATTGTTAGGCTGATATAAAACTTGTCCTCAAAAACTTTGCCAGTATCATCTGAAGGTTTTTGTAGACTGCCTTTATCATTCTAAACCTTCTGGAGATACAAGTGCCAGTCCTTGAAGACACTTTCTCTCCCACAATCAGTGAGCTTGTAACAATACTGTAGTGGTGGTAAAAAATGGATTCTTTGCTATTTTAACATTTTTCTAATATTAAACTTCCTTTGTGACTTGGAAACAGAAATTTTTTTTCAAGGTTGAGTAAATTTAACACCACCAAACAGCCAGTATGTCTTGTCATGCCTTTGCTGAAAAGAAAGAAAAATACATAATGGGTTATCTTCTTCAATAGGAGCACTCCTTTCCTCAATATTTTTTTTAACATCTTAGATAAAAAACATGTATGCATAATGGAGCTGTGGGTGGCGACACTGCTGCAATCTTTTCCTGCGTCTACCATTACTAGAATGTTTAGAAGTTCATTGTTTCATACTAGGCACTGACTGAATGCACAATTGCAAGGAACAGGCAGTGTTCTGTGTTTGCAGAGAAACAGCTCGTATATCTCTCAGGATGAAAATAAGTCTGGGACTAGAGCACAGGACAATGCTATCTCATTCTTGTAACCCTAATGGAAGAGGATATTCTGCATAAATGCGAATGTATCACTCTTATGAGAGACTTTGTTTATAAATGATGAAAATTGTCTGGCAGTATTGAAGATAAACCAAATGACAATGCTTCTATTCCGATATGAATATCTTATCAAAGTAGCAATCATTCATATTCCCATATTAGTGATATATCCTATTATGATGGCTGACTATATCTTGGCTTAGACAAACTGTTGTCTGATAAATAGACTTAATGCATAAATGTCTGTCAGGAACACGCAACAGCAAAATGGGGACAGATGTTTGGTGCTTTTTGGAGCTCATCAGCACAGTTCAACTGCTTTGTCTGTCAGATGGGTTCAGTCTAGATACAGAGAAGCTCAGTATTTTGAGACTAACTAGAGCTAAGTGAATAATTTGTAGCAGATAATATGCTAAAGAAAATTTAACCTTCTGCTCGGAGAATAACTGTGTGTAGATCATGCTTTTGCTCATGTTTATCAAACAAATGTGTTTTAAAGTTGCCATTGGAAATATTTTATTATATGAAGTAATCAAAGATGCAGAATTAAAAATACTTTATTGTATTTTATTTTATCATTAACTCAGAGAAGGCAGGTGGTGAAACCATGATCAACAAAATGCAAGAAGTCAACATGCATATGGGAAATTGCTGTGTGTGCATGTATGTGGTAATTCCAGGTTTGTTTGTTATATGTAGAGTTTTGGAGGATGGAGCTTCCTACATACAGAGCTACAGTGCAAAGTGAGAAGGCACAAACACAATCTGACTTTGCTGCTCCTCTCAAATGTATCAAGGATAAACCTTCTCCCTAGAGATGTCGGCATACAACTTCCACTTTCTGAGTGTCTTGGGAATCTCTATGGATCTCCATTTCTCGTATGTCTCATTCTGCCTTCAGGAAAATTGTGGGTATAGATGAGGTTTTGGTTATGTAAAGATTCTCAATTGTCACTGACTTTTTAAAATTTTTATTTCCTAGGAGATGAGAATGAGAAAATGGAAAGTTCTTGGGTCATCTGGTTCATTCCCCTGCAAGTGAAAGATTGCTCCCTACAGTTAGATTTGTTAAATTATTAATTGCTGGTAATTTATCTGATTAATTAGAAATTATTGCTTAAATAAATTATTCAGATCTATTCATTATCTGACCAGTTTTGCAGGTGGCTATATGATACTCTGAAAATAGTATGCAGATTATTCTGAAGTACTACCTTAATGTCCCAGGCAGGATCAAAGACCTACTGTTCTAGGTCCTGTACAAACACATACAAGAAAACATAGTCCTTGACATGATATCTTTATAGTCCAATTAAAGACAAGTGATTAAACCACACAGTAGGAAAGAAGGAAAGACAGTGATAACAGTGTAATTTGTGAAACTTCAGAGGATTGCTGCATGTGTACTCTACTTGTTCTGAATTATGGGTATTTCAAACATGAGTTTCATTTCCCATCACATTTATGTAAACATCACTGTCTCTCTTGACTAAAGCCTGGCCAACTTCTTAATGGGATCACGGTATACATGTTTTCAACAGGAAATTTTGATATTTGTATCTCATACATAGAGAATCTTGAAACTCCTCGTGACAGGTATTTCCACTTGGAAAAGTAATGCACCTTTTGGAAGCAAGTCATTTACTTTATACCAGGAGGTAACAAATTCCAGATTCAAAATTCTTCAAAACCAATTTTCCTTTCGTTGTACAAGATCCTAGGCTTTCAGTCTGTAAAAAAATCAGAGGGGCACATCTTTAAGACAAATTCAATGTCTACAGAAAACATTTCCTCCTAAGAGGAAGTTGTGTTGTGTGCAGTATTGCTAACTCTTTGATACAAATCTTATCTTCACCTTAGGTTAGGGTTTAAGGCAACTGGTAGGGTGTGTTTGTCTTTGGATGAACTCTTAAGACTTTCTAAAGCTCCTTTGCACCATTTGTCTGGTTTTTACCATAAATCATTAACTTCCCACTCCTGATGTCACAGTTCTGTAACAGCTCCCTGGTGCCTACCTCCACCTAACCTTAAAATAGATCTTGCCTTCTGGCAAGGGACAGGAGCATGAGTGTTACTGAAAGGCAGTGTTTAAGCACAATGGGTGAAGACCTGATTCAGTGTCACTGCTGAAGGGGAGGTGAGAATGTCATGAACATATTGAAGATCAGGGACAATGAGTTTGATCTAAATAGTCTCTGTGTTTGGCTTGAAAGGGCAGCAGATATGCAGCTTTCACAGAATACTCTCCTTCCTTACTCTTCTGCCAAACTGTTTCAGTTGTTTTTATTATCGACTTTCACTTTGGATTACAAATGCAGAAGAAACAGAATAGCTGGGCTGTTCAGCTGGAAGAGAAAATAGGAAAATATGAAACATGTATTCAGATTTGAAAGTACTGCTAATGGAAACATTGGGGAAAAAAAAAAAAGGCCTTTTGTCTAGCAATAATAATATTTTACACTTGTTATAGAGTACACAGTGCCTTTCATCAAAAAAATCCCTGAAACTTGGCATATACTGCCATAGCTTTTTCACAGAGGTGAGCACAGAAATAATACTGTTTTATGATTCTTCTTAAGAACCTTTTTAATTGGGTGAGCCACTTACCTGTCAGGAAAGCAAGTAAAGATAGAATACCTAAATATGCAATGGATCCACGTACAAAAATGTACATACTCTGTATTTAGAAGACATTCTTTGCAAAAAACTAAGAGTGGTAGTGTTGTATGCATGCCTCCCTCCCAGAAAGTAACATGGGATCTTCAACATTCAGTAAAAGCAGAAGCAGTCCTGGAGGATGCCTACTGAATAAAAGGACAACTTGAGCTTTTGAAATATGTGAATATTAATTGCAGATCTGATATTTCCTCTGAACTGAACAACATGGTTTCAGTGACAGATTTTAGACAAATCAGTAATTTATATAATTTTTATTATTTTAGGCAAAATTTCCAGAATTCTGTTGTTTCTTAGTTATCTTAATCTGTATTTGTCTGATTGGTACCATTCCTTTGTGTCCTTTTTTACCTTTCTTCTTCTGCAAACCAGTCTTCGCCTGCTCTCTCATCCTTAACCATCACGGATTTTACTTTTTCTCTTTGAGGGTGATAAAGTTTACATGTTAGCTCTCGGTGACGGGTTCCAGGAAACTAGAAGTCTAACAGAATTTTAGTTTCTAAGGAACTTATTACTGTGAGGGAGTACAGTGAGATAAAGAAAGTCTAGCCAAAGATTTGAGACAGCTCCAATGAGCTTCTCAGTTAACAAGACTTCCAGGTTGGTATTGTTATCCTCTGTGGAACAAATACAGCAAGCAAAGCAGTCTGATAATAGTGGCCTTCACCTTCTAATATTTGTAAGGATGCGCAGCATTTCTGGATTAATGTAATCTTTGTAAATATTGGAATGCCTCTGGCTAACTGCTAAGTCTGTCAAAAAATAGATAGTGAAAGAAGAGGAAGCAATACATAGATTGTTGTATGTTTTTGTCCTCTGCTTCTTTATAGGTTTATTGCCAAAAAATGATAGTAGCTGAAGACCTTGTAGTGAAAACTGCTTCACCTGCATTAATTTCCAAGATCATACAATGATAATAAATCTAACAGTGTAACTTGTATGTACTATCAGATTTATGCAGTATCTACAGTTAGTATCTAAGTTAGCTCTTGAACTGAGAGGAACTTATACAGCCAATTTCTTTCCCAATATGCTTTTGTCAAGGCCTCCATTGTTACAGTGTTAAGATAGAATTTTCAAAAAAAATAACACATTCCTAAAGATCATCAACTCTGCCTTACTATTTGACTATTTCAGTCTGCAGCAAAGATGGCGCTGTGTTGTAATTTTTCTTTCATAGTCTCCTTTTTCAATTCCTCTGTAGTATTTTACTCGTGAAAAACAGATTAGGATTTTTTTAAGTGCCAGGCGAGTTAAGCAGTACAAGTCAAAAGGAGCTGGACAGAAAACCAGAAGTAGTTGCTTTAAAAAGTATACCCTAAATGTCTTTGTTTATGTGAAATGCTAAATTTGTCCCCATTGAGAACTAGGTTGATGGAAAGTTGTTAAACGAGGCAGCTTTTCTTTCCTCCACCCCCCCTTTTTTTTTTCAATTATACAAGCATAAACATGTCCTAATTTTCATGTTTTTGGTTTGATGTTCACAAAAATTTTATGGAATTAAACTTTTGCTTCCTAAAATATCTGTCTTTGACTTGAACTACTCAAAATTTTAGAACAAATAGTTGCCAAATAAGATTTTATAAATTAAGCAATTCCATGATTTTTAGTAAAATCTTTTGTTTTCATTCCTGCAATATTATTCTGTCCCATTAGGAAGAGCGAAAGAATATCTTTCAACATGGGCAGAAGAAACACTTTTTATTATTCAGATAACATTCAATTCTATGCATTTTATTTGGATCATTTTTACTATTCTGGAAGGGAACATTTTCTGTAAAGAAAGCATTTCTGACTGTTTTCTTCCAAGCTGTTTCCATTTTTCCTCATGAAAAAGCTTCATATGGTCTTTGAAATAGAGATAAGAAGGATTACAGGGTCCTGTCCTGAGAGCCTTCGTTTACAGTCTAGAGAGTTTTTTCTCATCAGCTCTGATTGTCCCAGCAGTGGACTGTATTGAGGCTTTCCCCATACAGATGACAAAGACAAGGGGTGATGTGTACCCTCATCTTGCCTTAAGCAGGAATTAGGGTGTAGCTGGGAATGACAGCTGTGGAAAACACCACAAGGACACCTTCACACTCAGTATAGGCATGGCCAAAGAGACCTATAGTCATTTGTGATGTGGTGTCCTTACACTTTTGTGCTTAGGCATCAGTAGCTGTAGGAATTGTCATTGAACCTACCCACCCTGAAAAAAACAAAGACACCCATGGCTGTCTAGAAAGGAAAGGAGACCAAGGAGCTGGTGGTGTAATAAATAAACTATTTGTACCAGCTTGACCACCAAAATTTTTCCCATGCAGGAATTATGTACTCATAGCTTATATATCACATAAGCAAAAATTGCTCATTGGTCATTAGATGGTCTTTCCACTGTTCATGTTGTTAATGAACAGTGTTAATGCTTTCAGTGCTAGGAACTTATATATAGTTCTTATGAAATGACAGCGCTGGAACCCCATTGAATATGATTGGTTCAGCACATCTCTAGGCAGCTTGCAAATATCCTTTCAGTTTGCATTAGTATATTTCCAGTCTGAATTTTCTTTTAATTTTAAAAAAAAAGACTTTTAAAAAGGACAAGAAGAAAGTTCGATGTTTCCTAAAGCAACATTCAAAGCAATTAAATGAAACCTTTTTAACAGCATGATCTTTTTCATTTTCACTCTCACCTCCTTAGCCTTAAGTAAAAACCAAAAGAGACCTTTGAAAAATGATGATTTTTTTATATTTAATATGTGATCTTTTCATGTTTCTGCTGTTGTATGCTTTTGAGCTGTCTAACAGCTATGGATGTGTAGCTGGCAGAAGGGCAAACTTGTCTCATATCCTGTGAAGAGGTGACTACCTGAAGTGTGCGTATGAAAGAAAGTATAAGAATTCTCTGAAAGGTTTTACTACAGAGAATATAGGGCTGAGACCTTCATCTAACCCTGGATGCACATTATTCTTAATAATGCATATCTGTACATTTTTTGCAGACTTTAAGTAGTGAGTGTACTAAAATTGACAATATTTTAGAGAAACAGAAAAAAAAATAATGTTTCCTGTATCGTTCACAGTTCTTTAATTTGCAACATATCGCTTTTATCTCTTCTTGCTTTAAGACCAGATTTGGTTTAATTAAATTTATGTCAAATGAACACATGAAATGAAGGGAAAATCAGAAAGCCTGCAGTTGCCCATTAGTGAGTCAGTGACTGCACAGTGAAAGGCTTTTGAAGCCTGGCTTACTGCCAGAACAAGCTTGCAATGATGCTCAGAGACACCCATGATGCTTTGAAGGAAAGGACTTAGCTGACCTGAACCTGCTCCATGGAATCAGTCCAAATCCTCATGGGCTGGATTTAAATCTATATAATAAGTCTTCTGTCTTCAACCATTTACCTGTCAAGTGAACGAGGGTGTGAAACTACAATATCTGTACATAGTTAATAAGAACAAACTATTCTTTATTTTATTGCTTAACAAGATCCCCACAGTTCTAATAATTTTTTAACCCCTTAGATACATATTTACCTCTAATCAGTTGGGGTTTTTTGTTTTTTGTTTTGGTTTGGTTTTTTTTAAAGTTGATCTACAAGTCTTTAAAACATGAAATATCACCATCTTATTTTTTATGGAGTGGAAGTGAGGTGTGTTGACCATGACATTGTCTGTAAGAACTCAAGCTTCTGAGATCCTGAGAGCCATGACGCAAATCTGGCAAAATGAAGCAGCCTCCTCTAAACTGCTCTGTTCTTCTGGGACAAATAGAGTCAGTGCATTTCAGATGGGCACTGAGCAGCTACCATCAGAAAACAAGGAGGCTGACACAGGCTAAAGAGACTGCTAAGGAGGTGCAAACTTCTACGTCTGTGTCTTAACAATAAAGCTTCTCTTTAGGCAGAAACTATTGTGAAGTATGGTAGTCTATGGCTATAATTATTCTGTTTGAACTCCAAGCGTAGTCCACAATGAGGAAGTCTTTGCATAGTTAGCTTAATCCGCTATCACACAGAAAGGAAAAGGTACTCTTTTGGGAATAAAAGCCCCTGTACAAACAGCTGTATCGAATACTTACTGAGAAATAGCTATTTTATATTCCCTTCCCAGAATTTTTCACTATAAATATATAAATAGATGATGTGAGTTTAGACTATGTGTTATTTAAATGTAATAATCTTCATACTGGGCAACTTTCATATATATATCACACATGATTTACACAATAGAATTGTACAGTAATTTGTAATACATTGTAATACAGTAATTTGATAGAGGTTTGTTGCCAGCTAGTAGAGAAACAAAGAATTTTCATTGCAATTATTTTGTTACTGTCATGCTAAAGTGTCAGTTTGCATCCAGCTTAGCAGCTGCTACTCTTGATCCATATCTCACTGTAGTAAGATATTAAATTAAGAGTTTCAGTGCCTCTAAACATCAATATTTTGTCAGCTTATTTCAATCTGAATATTAGATCACTTCAGCTGAATTTGAAGTAAAACAATTTAATTATACATACACTGTGTAAATTAATGAAAGAATATGTCAATATATATTTATTTTCTATTATTTTAAATTTTAAGTTGGTTCTTTATTAGTTCTTGGGTCTGAAAGTTATGAAAATATCCTTGATTTTAAGTAAATTTGTTTAGCAATATAGTAGACACAAGAAAATATTGTTAATCATATTACACTGTTTGCAAAACCCTCCAGAAATATGATATTTCTTTGCAATACTGTGTACTTGTATTTGTTAGCATCTCATAACTTGAAATAGGACCAGAATCCATTATTCTGGTCAGTCTGATTCAGTGAGACTCACACCATTAAGTGCTATAGAATTGCTGATTCCTAAACCAATGCCTCGTTTCTGGCAGACTTTTGAATTAGGATTGGAACTGAAAAAGACAAATAAAACCTAGCAAACATGTAAAATTTATTTGAAAAACACAGTATCATATCTCAACAGAACTATAAAAACCAAGATTGGGAATATCAAAGCCAGAATAAATCAAAATTATATGGTGTCTCTACAAGGAACAGAGCAACCCTACTTAGTAAGTCCAGCTAATAATCACACTTATCCCTCTGTTTCATATTGAATTGTACATGCCACATCATTTAAATTTGGAAAAAAAATAAGCCCTAACTGCCAAATAAACAAATCTTTAGGACTTTTTTCAAGTGTACATCAACATTATACAAGTATTTCTTTAGCTTAGCACTTGTCCCTTATCTTCATATTCAGATGTTAGAGAGTACATTTTGGAAACAGCAAATTTGCAATACTTGCACATGCTGGAAAGAGAAAAAAGAAATTACTTACCACGAGTGAAGATGACAATACATTAGTGTGTGAAAGATTGACTCTTTTATTTTGGAGCACCTAATACATTCTTGTTATGTCATAGTTTGAACTCGAGACGTGGTTTTATTTTAACTTTCCTTTTGACTTACTGAGGTCCCTGAAGCACCATATCTGTTACCTGACAAATACAAATGCCTTGTGTGTCTCTCCCTGCTTAACGTTTATGAACCATAAAAATAAACCATACTTTTCATATATTTATTATATTTCCTTAACCTCTGACCACCCAACACACATAATTTTGCTGTGACGGAATTATGAAGGTTAAAGAAGTTTCAGTCCATACCTGTAACTGTTACATTTTCAATGTTTCTGCTTTGATAGCAAAGCTATAATAGGAGGACTTAGGAACTGCATGTCATAAATTTCTATCACTTGTATTGAGCTTGGTCTTAGAATCTTTGTCACTTGCTGGGCATCTATTAATAAGATTTGAAAAGTAGTTACAATGCTTCCTAGTTCTCCTGGTTGCAAGAACACAGTGCATTCAGGAACACATAAAAATTTATTTTATTTGGAGATGCCATAAGCTTGATGTCACCAGGAAAGATGGGTTTTGTTTTGTTGTGTTTTAATGAGTGCTTCCATTCTTAAAAACCACAACTGCTTCTTGTACTGAAGAAAACCTTGTCATAGAAATCTTTAAAAAGAGTCATTTTAGAAACTGAATGCTTCACCAGAGAAAAATTCTGGTATGAATCAACTGTGTTTTGTATCATAAGTGCTTGACATAAACAGTGTGATAAAAATACTTTTGTCTCGCAAAATGCCAGTTTCCATTTTACATATGCAACTTATAATTTCACTGCACAGGTTTATATAACCATTTCAAAAGTAGATTATTTCCTGTGGGAGTGGTCTAAACCTGGGAAAACAATACATAGGCTAACTTGGAGCAGAAGACAGAAGGCAGCAATAATATCCTCTTGTGCCAATGGCAAGAGGTGCTTCCCACACTGTGTAATGACCTACACATTAGGCAAAAAAGGTGTCCAGACGAGATATGGGTGAATTTTTGAACCCCAAAATTTTGGGTTATTTTTCCTGTATCAAATGTAAATGAAAAGCTATTTCCACACCTACCATCCCCTTTTTTCTTCTAATCTCGGGATTAGTGAAAAATTTTTGGCATTAAAAATAACTTGAAATCAGTTGAGTAAAAAAGTGATCTGTACAATTTATCTGTATATCTGTACTATATATCTAATACTTGTAGTATTAAGAGAAAGATGGAGGTAACCCTGTGATGATTGTACATATTACCATTAGTAATGTCGTTTCCTATTAGAAACTACTGGTTATTTTCTTTTTCAGATTTCTCCCTCATTCATACTTCGTAGTCTTTGAATGGAAAAATTCCTTAGAAAGGATGTTTTAGTGTCTTTCTGGGTTTCATTGTGTTTAACAATATCACTTCCATAATATGGATGACATTTTTGAGCTTGCTTAGTAATTGCATTCAGGAGCATCCTGTTTCACTCTGGAAAATAAAATTTAAAAAAAGATAAATACAGGGAAATTAGGGAAACGTAATTAAAATTTCTGTCAAAATACCATATTTACAGAAAATAGGAAATAAACCTCTGTATCAAGAACACTCTAACCAGAGTATATCATCACCTGGCAGATGAAGCAAAAAATCCCTGCCCTATTTGAAATCCATCTCTTACATAAATGTCACAGAGTTTCAGAGCTGAATGACAAGTTGAATTGAAGAATCATCCAAATCTCACATTTTTCATTATATTTCTACAACTTTATTTTATCTTTAAAATTTTCTTCTCTACTAATGTATATTGTAACAAAATGAATTTAGCAAAATGATAAATGCATGCAGAATATTCAGAATTAAATTTACTCATTTTTTTTTTTAAAGTAATGTTTTCACAGCATAACTTGTAACATTAGGACAGCTCCTTTTTAACAAGCTGGTTCTATTGGAATGTTTTGATGAAAGTCCAGATTAGAACACAATCATACACCATTCAATGTATCTTTGCAAGGCAGGAAATCTGCTTGAAATTAAAATCAATTGATGTCTCTATTCATTTAAAAAATATTCAGATCTATGCAATTTTTTAAATGGAAGAAATTTAATCTGTGCATATCAACACAGATGGTTGTTAAAAGTGCAGTCATTTTTTAACATCCTGAATTACAGAATTGATCATTGCTAAAAAAGACAGTGTATGGTTTTTGATGATCAGAGGGAAAATTTCTAATAAAAACTTGTAATAAAGGGTGATAAGTGAATCAAGAACCTTCCCAGTGTTTGTTCTGTTAGGATTTTTGTTTTGCTTTCAAAGGGGCATTGATTTTAGATATGTAGATTCATAAATTAAATAAGGAAAACGACAGATTCTTCTGAAATTATAACTATAATCTCTTTCGTCATTTCTTTATCTTCCTACAGGAGTTAAACAATAACATCACCTAATATTAAGACTAAAATCTTTTTAGATAAATTTTATGGATCAAAGAGTATCTCTGTTGGTGAATCTTGTCTTTGTAAATTCCCTGTTTCCTTTAAACATGCTTTGTGAAGGAATTATTAACAAAAATAAACCTTTTATTGTCTAGCAAATAAATTTTTAGGGCATCTATTCAATTTATGGCTTACAGAACAAGTTCTGAACTATCAGTTTGTATACTTCATAGTGTTCCTGAAACAGCTGTTGCCTCAGTTTTAAGTAACATGATAATAGAAGCATTTTTTTTTTTAATGTTATTGCAGCAGAAGTGCCTACCTTACACACATGGAATTAAGGGGGAGAGAGAAGAATCCTCAGCACATTAATTTTCTTTGCAAAACACCTAATAGGTTGCTTAGTTCAGAAAATACTATTATCTAGGTTAGAAGAAGCAATAAGCAATATGTCTCCTGAGAAAGAGAAAGAGAGAGAGAGAGAATTACATGCTCGTTAAGACTACACAGTGTATCTATGCTCCCGCTTTTGGATACACTATTTAATATCAATGGGATGGAGAAATCTGCCGGTATAGTCAGAGTTTGCAATTCAGCTGTCATGTTGAAACTTACTATAGGCATGAGCAAAATGTAGTGTGAAGAATATGTGGCTTGATATTATGCTGGAAAAGTGAACTTTGCAACTGTTTATGCATAGTTAAGTGCCTATGATTGCTATTTTTGTGCAACACTTTAGACAACAATGAAAAAAAATACTCAGTCATGATGGCAAAAATTTTCCTCTCTTTCCTGTTTTTGTCATCTGCTTGTATCTGGCATTCTATATGAACACAAATTTTTGCATATATTTTGTTTATGTGCGAGCCTTGGCATTTTAGCCATCTCCTGCAGAGGCCCCTTAGTACCATATGCTTCTGTTTTTCTTCATTGTGTGATGTGATCTCTTCTGACTGTTACATGCACGTGAAAGGACAGTGGGCTTTTGGGGAAGAAGAAACCATGCTTTAAGAGAGCACACGTCGGTTGCTCTTCAGTTGTTTGGAGCTGATTGGATCTGACAAGTGTTGTAGCTACTCATCGTAATGGATGTCTCTGTTTTAGCAGAGGAGAGGTGAAAAGGATGTAATTCCCAGTGGAAGAAGGCAACATGAAGTATTATTTACTTACACGCTAATATAAAAATCCCTGGAATACCTTGTTGGTTTGCAGACTTGCCTCTTCCTTTCTGTACAAGGCAACAATCAGGGCTTTTAATGCAGGTAAGACAGCTATGCCTGTTAGGAAAACAGTTCCTGAAAGATGTAATATACTCATTGCTTTCTTTTATGAAGCAGAGAAGTCTGCATAGATATGCTATCAAGCTATATGCTTCTTGCAACCTAAAAATCACTCATGTTTTTTGTCATGCTTACAAGATTATATTTCTTACTGTACAGCTTGTAATAACAAAAACAATAACTTTGTCTGAGATCTGGAGGTTATTTGTTTTATTCATTAGAAAGGCTTGATTACTTCTCTGACTGAATCCCTTCACTGAGTCTATGTTCAAGCACTAATGTTTTGATTCAGTTCAAAACACACCTGGCCCATTTCTCTGTGAAACCCAAATTCACATTTTTTTCTCATCTGGAGAAAAAAATCTTTTGTTTGTTATGACTGATGTGCAAAAAACAGGTTTGTGATCATTTGGTTTATCTCCATTACAAGCTTCACATGTGCCAGGGTAATAAAAGACAGCAGTGTCAAAAACTGATGTTCAGACTTAAACACTGGAAATACATTTAAGATTTCATACTCAGAGTTAAACAATTAAGATTTTATAAATAAGAGAGACTAAAATAAACTCTAAAAAACCCAACCAAAACCCCAACAAGCAAACAAACAAAGCCCCACTCCTCCCTAAATAGGTACTGATCAAGATAAATGCATCATGGGGCCAGAAGTTTGGATCCTTATTAGTCCCAAGTGGTCTCAGTCAAAGATACATATTCCTGAAAATTATTGGGTTTTGTCCTTTTTATTGATATGTTTTATCAAAGTGTAAAGAGAAGTGTAGGTATTCTAGTACTGCTAAGATTGGTTTATATGTGTTAAAATGCTACTAGAATAAAGTAACCCTAAAATTTATCCTAAAAACAAGATTTTATAAGTTTCACCATAAGATAATCAAATCAGAAACAAAGAAATACAACTGTTATGGAACACAAATCAACATGAATAATGGAAATAGAATTTTACTCTTTCTGCATAAATGATCCTTTTTACACAAGCTGCTGCACAGAGAAATCTGCATGTTGGAATTTATTAACTGTCTCAATACAAGTAGGTAGATTCCCAACCCAAGTACAATCTATGAAACTAGGAAAGCTGTACCACAGAAAATTGTTGAGTTTGCACAACTTCTCAGACATACTTCATAAAGCATGCAACATTTATCACAAGTTTATGGACTTAGTGCTAATTTATTTTAAATATAAGTTGTGTTTTATTTCACAACATTTTACAGAATTTAAAAAATGTTGAGACAATTAAGTAAATATAGGTGTTTTGAAAACTCAGCTTAATGAGGAAAGAAAGATAAAGTCATTTACTAGTTAAAGAGTGGCATGACTGGAATTCAAGCTTCCCTTTTTTGGTTGGTCCCGTTTCTTCAGGTCATGGTACCTCTGTTCTCTGTAAAGCCCCAAGTCACACCAGTTCCACATTATGCCCAGTATTTGTTCTCCATAAATAGCATCATTTCTGTTTTGGTAACTCTTCTGCACGTTAGTATTTGATAATTGAAAGGCTCAGCATGTGTTTTCAAAAGAAAAGTGTAATCTTCTTGTCCACTTTTGCCCAAATTTATTGGGCAATTGATCGTGTCGTCCTAAAGTTTTGGCATTTTTTTTAATAACTCCATTAACTCACATGAAAATGACAGGAGAAAGTTCACCACTGAGTACCTAACATGTAATAGAAGACTCAATGAAAATATTCTAAGCCCCTTCCTGGAGTTACCATGTGACAGAATTTCCAATTGTGGATTTTATCATGCATTTTTTTAACATCAACACATAATAGAGTCTGCAATACATGTATATTTTACCTTTTTAAGTCCAATTTGCAGAAGAAGCTACGTAAGCTAATCACATGAGTATTTTGCTATGTAATGCCAACAAACCATCATCCATTCATCTAAAGATGCATATTTTTCCTTTGTTTTGAAATTTTCAGAAGTAGAATGCCTCTCTCTTCTTTCTTGTTATCCTCTTTGTAAACGTCAGAATATAAGGTGATCCAACATCTTGCTCTCCGCAAATTTATCTGACTCCGAAAAGTGACACAGAGAGTCATCCATACACATACTGTCAATTAATGTCAAATATTTAGCATATAGACAATTGGCTGCTGTGACCTGAGCTACCAAACTCTTCTGCACCTGAAAATATTCCCTGAGAAGATGACTAATTTTATCAATAGCAACAACTTTTTTCCCCCAATTAAAGTTGATTGAATAGATGACTGTTATCCCAACTGGCCCATTTCGAGCAGAGATAACAAAAGATGGGCAGTTTGTATTAGATAACTTGACTAGAAAAAATTATTCATTGCACATTTGAAAAGTAGTTTGAAAGTCCCTTGTGAACTGCACCAAAAGTCACAGGAGATTGATAAGACCTCAGAGACTATCTGACGTTTTATTTATGTCACGAGAAAAATACAAGGATAACCTGTCTAACAGCAAAAGTGTGAGAAAAATCAGAGAAAACAAAAGTGTCAAGGCTGAAGTTTGCACAGAGACTAAAAAAAGTAAAAATAAAGCATTTGGAAAGAATACAGTGTAATTCAGGTATACTGTCAGATTCTCTATTTCAACTCCGTATTTCTGCTTTTAGGCAACATCTATGTCCAGAGACAAGTGAAACAAAAGAGCAAGGAAAAGCTTCTCTCTTTTCACTCAAAAAATATTTTTGTTAAATTGGAACATTAATGACAACACTTTATCATTCCTCAATCAACATACACAACAGCAAAGGATAACTGGGTGTTAAGGCAGTGAACATGGTTGGGAAATTTGGCCAAAAACTGGGCAAAAAAAGGGATAAAAATTATTGAAAGAAAATTGCCTGTCATCCATAGCATAGAGAAACAGCACACCCCATTGTCTAGGAGACAGAACCACAGCACCAGGCCTGCATTCATCTCTCAGGGGACCGGGTGCCTCTCAACTGTTTTTTGGGGGAAAGAGAAGCAAGAAGTGCAAGGATATCAGCATCCAGTTTGTCACTGAGGGAGTACTACAAAGGTCAATGTCCCTGCAGGCCAGTTCTGGAGGGCGGGATGTGGAAAGAATTCCCGCCAGGTACAACCGTCAGTTGATATTGCTCATGTTTTCTTGGCTGCCAACCTTCTGGAAGATAATTTAAAGATGCCTATGTCTGCTTTAGCCCTGGGCTACATGCATGGCATAAGAGTATACATTGGCCAGGCTCCCGTGGGCACACTGCCTTTGTCAAAGTAAATGCTCCCCCTCATTTTCCACTATAGCACATTTTCAGTGTCCTCTGCAGCAAACGCCACTATGGTGCTGCTTGAATGGGGGGAAACATAAGGATGGAAAGTATTTTGCACTTCTTCCTACCATTTTGCACAGATGGCAAGTGTTTATGCCTTTCCACATGGCTGCACGCTGCACAAGATGATCAAGACAGATGATTTATAGTGGAGCTCATTGGAGATGAGATTCAGTCTACAGTGACTTAATTTCACTGGGATGCCCATAAATAGGGTCTGTTCTTTGTGGCTGGCTAACAGCATCCCTTTGAAACAGCTTTGAGCCAGCCATCATGTAGCGTACATAGATTACAGACACACCTTTTAGTGTTGTTGAGGGACTAGGAACACGTCAGAACTGTTTACATGCACTTAGACTTAGAACTATGAGTGGATTACTGCTTTTTTCCTTTTACTCCACTGACAATTGTTCAAAGATATCAAATGTATAAGGTATGAGTCAACCGGACTTGTCTGTGCCAAGGAACAAGAGAGAAGGAGCACTGGGGACAGTAAGAGGAGGGGAAAGGATCCTATCAGCCCTGGAGAGAAAGCATGACATAAACCAACTTCTTCCTATAAAAGCCTAGAGCTGGACAGACTGGTGTAATCTCTGAAGACTTTAGAAGAAAGTATGCAATTGAAGGCTGAAGGCTCGAGCACAAATCCAGAAGAAAACCTTTGAGATTTACCAACTGCTTTTCTTAATCATGAAGGAGGGGGGTCCTTTCCTCATTTGTGGGTCCACTCACACTCCAAACAAATCTGAAACCATTACAATGCATGGCAGTTGGTCGATAGTGTGGAAAAACCTCATTTACTGACTGGCCAGACAGTTTTAAAACCTTCAGATTTTTCTAAGTCTAGGTTATTAACTGTCTGACTGTAATCACATCTTCACCATAGGGAGCTTCAAAAGCTTTTCATTTGCATTGAATCAGTTGCCTTCCTCCCTGTCTTTTTCCCCCTGGAAATAAGCTTAAATAATTCAACAAACTGCACACATGGCTAGTGATTATTGAACCATTCTGAAACACTCCAGGCAAATGGACCGTTATGTAGCAGGAATTAAAACTTTCCTTGCAGTCACTGGGAGAAAGACACATACATATATAGGTATAAACCTTCTTTCTCACGTGTGTGTGTGTGTGTGTGTGTGTGTGACAGTGTATGTGGACAGGGATATTTATAAACATTCCCTTCTCACAGAAGAACTTGTGACTGTCCAAAAAAAAATCATTTGAAACAGTCTTCAAACTGTATTAGAGATGACCCATGATAGTTTATAGTGAGTATAGAGTGTGCATTGTGAAGGTAGAAAGAGGTTCTTTCTTTTAACACTGCATCTTTTCAGTCTGAAAGAGCATAGCATTTCTCTTTCTAACTATGTGTTTGTGTGCAGGAGTCATAGGATTCTGCTGATTAACTCTGTAAGCTACATAACATGCTAGCTCATATCCCTGTGTACCAATTTCGCAAGTGGGAATATATGAAAAAAAAAAAAAGTAAAACAAATAGACGAGTTTAATTAGCTATACACTTTTTTTTTTCCCTTAATGGATAACATGATTTAAATGATCAAAATTAATTCTTTGGGCAAACAAAAAAGTAGAAGTAGCAAGAACATTTCAGCTCAAAAACAAAAGAAAAGAAATCTATGTAAGTGGTACATCAGTTTTTACCTGAAGAGATGAAACCAAAAAAAATAAAAGCAAATTTATTCATAAATTTAATTAATAAAACTCCAAATAATATATGTGATATTATCAAAATTTATGAGAAATTTTCAGGAGAACTCTCTTCAGAAGAAGAGAGAGAGGGCCCCATAAGTCATCTGACAGCATCAGCTTTAGAACTGAGCTTAGTTACAGCTTTTTATTTAAGTAAGGAGAAACCAATATTCATTGACACAGAACTTTTTCTGTGTTCTAAGGACAATAGTACACTTGTTCCCTTGTTGTGTGGCATTCTGACATCACTTATATGTGCTCACATGTAGTGAAAATGGATAAGAAACAATGTTCAGAACCCTAGTGTATAAGGTCATATCTAATTAGTAGCCCTCCGTGTCATGCTAACTAGAACAGAAATGTTAGTTTGCATAAATACTGAAATCTAGACAAAACTTCTTGGCACAATTCAGCTTCTCCATAATATAGGGGAACATAAATCAAATATGGCATACTACAAATAGTGTTTGCTGTGAATAGACTAATAACATATAAATTTTAATAGAAATAATATTTTTAATGAGATTTTTCATGTAATTTATTATTTTTTTCCCAATGACTTTCTTTCCTCATTTTTTTAATTCCTCTGAATAGCTGCCCACTGTTCAGTTTTAATAGCATAAAAGAAAGTAGAATTTGACTGTTAAAAACCTGTCTACTGTCATGTTATTATGGAATACTATTGTAAATATCCTCTACTGAATATCTACAAGGCATTTGTAGTTATAAATCCTATATAAATCCTATACCTGTAGGATTTCGCACATCTCTAGAGAAGATGAGAAATCCTCATAAGTTCTCACAAAGAACTTGCTTTTTGGATGCTATGTTACAACTGCATGCAGAATCAATTAACGAATTGTCTCCAGAATCCTCCTGACCGTTCTAGCCATAGGCAAAGTGGGGGCACTGAATGGGCTATAGTGACATCCTTAAGAGTATTTTATATCCTTGTCCTCCTAAAAGTCTTGCTGATAACATTGGAAATTTTGCCTAGGTATTTAGTAACAACAGAGCATGTAGAAAGGAAAGTATGTATAATGATCTTTTCCTTAGCCACTTATTAGTTATGCTAGTATCAAATACTTCAGTTAAAGTTTTTTCCAATATGAAAGACTGAGATTTGTCACAGACAGTAGTGAGATCTCCTGCGACGTAAGCTAATCTTTGCCTCTCACTCAGTTGAGAAAATAAAAGAGTGAGATAAATGTGTGATATTCAGGTCCCAAGAACACCATCTCTCTAACTGTGCCTTATCAGTTGTGGTATCAGAATTTGGAAATAAAAGTAAGATTGGGAACCAGTGTAGCTCTTTAAGTGTCTATTCTGCGTATATAATATTTTATAAAATTTAGCTATGGTTATGAACATTAGCATAATGTAATTGAAATCATAGGAACAATTTATATCAATTCTATTTTAACTTTAAAAAGTTTTGTACTCCTGGGCATATTAAATTAAGTAATTATCCATTTCTGTTGTTGAACAATGTTGCTTGCTGATCACTAGAAATAAGTCCTGTAATATTAATTTTTAAGCACAATTTTTATTCTACTGATATGTGGCATGCATCCAAGAAGTAGCACTCATCTGAGTGTCTTCTTCATTGGTGAGATTCTTCCATATGAGTGGTTATTTTGCATTTAAAGTGCTTATGAAGTGCACTTTAACAACCTATTGAAGATAAGGCCAACATAGTTATCAATAGCCAGGGGTTAATAATGGCTCCAGTATAACAAGGAAAAGGGAATTCTGACAGAGAAAAAGAGACATGACTGAAGATGCTGTCCCCATGTTACTTGATCAATAAAAATCACACTGATTTTTGTGTCAAGAACATTTCATCACTGCCAGTTGGCTGACTGGCCTTTCAGAGCTAACACAATCGTGTGAAGTGATGGTGGAATCTAAATCTTTTTTATTTATATATTTACTTTGTTAAAAATCACAAGAAACACTGTTATTCTATAGATATTTCTGAATTTAAATTGGGCAGCTTCAAAGCTGAAGGAAAGAATCATCACAAATCACAATTTGCAGAAATATCACTACTGAATAGGGAGATGGAGCAAAATAAGGAACCCTGCATAGCTAACGCATGCTCAATATGAGAGCATAACTGTTATCAGGATCTACAGGCTGTACAAATTCTAACTCCTTTGGTTTTTGTGAGATTGCCTGGATGTAGGACCAGAATTTGGCTTCCATGATTCCTCTCGTGTAGCTGTGCTAAAAGAAATGACTGAAACAAGGTGTAAATAGTAAAAACTCTACAAGACTTCACACAAGCTCTAAAAAAGCCCAAAGTTTGGAAGTTCATAAAAGTTTAATTGATTTTTCTTCCTCCCTCATCACTTATTTTTGCGTTTCTTTGCTATAAATATATATATATATATATATAAAGCTTAAAAAGAAAAAGTCTAAGCTGGTTTTGCAGAATAAAGACTTTCAGATTTTTCAGCTAAGCACCTGAACTTATGTGTGAACCCATATTGCAGCAGACTAATATTCATCTTACATTAGTCAGTAGCAAATGCCCTGTTGTGAGTTACTGGTTAATTTATGCATTACCTGTCGACATTATGAAGTGGAATTATACCTTGGGCACCACTAGCTGATATTTTCCAATGCTAAGCAGTAATGGAAATCGCTAATCCCAACTCATTTTGTCATGGGGTTGATATTATGCAGGCCCACACATTTTGCTGTACTCAGCAGTTTGATACAGTACCTGTAACAGTGCTAAAATGGAAGAATAAAATGTGTCTCTGTGCTCTAATATGGGATGCGATGTGACTTCAGGAAACAATATCAAGCTATTCACAAATGCACTTTTCTGAATTGTACCCTTGATGTTACACAGCTCTAACATCTGATGATAGATAACATTCTAAATACAGGCATTAGCTTTACCTAAGATGCAACTATTTGACCACTGGAAACAAACGCTGATCTCGGAATCATAGTTCTCATTTCTTCTCCTCTGTAAATTTAAGGCAAAGCTTCTGAAACCTTTGAGGTATGAAGAAGTTCAAATTTCTATAATTGTTAAAGAAAAAATTATTTAGTTTCAGATGCAAGGTTTGGGAGACAGCTACTGAAATGCTTGGGTTTCTTTCTCTTTTAACTCAGACTCAGTTTTGGGGTTTGCTTTATACCACTTTAGCAAAGAAGGGTTTAATCAGATTATATGTTAGGCCAAGTTGATTAATTACTCTGTTATTGAGGCAGGATTGTACAGGGTTTTAATGCTAAGAATCGGCTTCTCTAGTCCTGCCTCCTGCCATCATCTGTCAGATTATGCTTCATTACTAGTCCATTCATTTCCCAGATAGCTTAGACAAATACAGGAGCCAGATTATCAAATAGTGCTTTTCGTTTTGGCAGTTATGGAATAAAGAGTTAGCAAAGGGCGGTAATTTTCTTTCCTATGCTACAGTGTAAAAAGAGGCAGCACTCGCAGTTCCCACTTGTCAACAGTTTCATACACAGCATAAATTAATAAACTGAGATTTGTTTAGTCCTTAGCTGTCTTGTGAGGAAAAGCACAGAGGTTTTATTTTTTTGTTTCAATTCCTAACCCAATTTCACTGTCAAACAGGGTGGGCTGCATCTTTGTATGCCTCATCTAGAAATGTAGAATTTTTGTTGTCACACATTTAAATAACAGAATCAGGTCAAAAAATGTGAAGAAAATCCTGCTCCTGTTTATCATAAAAGAATCACTAACCTTCCAGAACAAGAAAGATAGTTTGTTAAAAGTCCTCTCAAAACATTTGGAAATGTGTTTGTATTTCCTTGTTAGAAACTAACTTTTTCAAACATCTGCTGAAATACAGTCACTGTTATTGGAAGTATTCCCTTAAGGAATGTTTAAATGATAAAATTTCAACAATTTTAAAGAGTCTATCGCTGTTTTCCATCACATAATAGTGTTGTACTGTAAGTTAAACAATCCGGTTCAATATACGTATACAAAAAAATCTGTTTTCCTTCAGTTAATAGTTTGCTTGTCTGCTTGACTGTTTTCCAGCAATGCACATCTTGATGTGAAGAATAATAGTAACAGTAAAGAAAAAAAGGTTATTTTTTATGATAGAGAAAAATTTAGCTGGAAAAGAGTTATTACAGAAAAATTTAAGGGTTTTTTTTAATGCCTGTCTGTTTCTTGATTTTGAACATCAAAATTAGAAAATTGTGTTCTTTTTTTGCAGAAATGAGATTTCAAAATTTTAAGCCTAGGGCACTTGCCCAATTTATAAAAGTGCTGAGCATCAGAAAGTGCCACTGACCTCAGATGTTTTGTTCTGATATCACCTGAGACTTTGATCTGGCAATGATTTGCATTTTGCATACTGCAAGAATAATCAGAATGTACTAGTTATCAAAATCATATCAGGACACATATCAGGATAAAGTAATCACAGCTAACTGGATTATTTTTATTTTATAATATTTTTTTCCCTTCGTTTCTCAATAATATTATTTTTATAAACAGGGAGATTTCAGAATGAAATACTAGCACTTCCAAATTTTCCCTAAAGCAAAATCTTTATAATAGCTCAAAATGTTGTCCGTAGGCTCTTTCTTTTCTAGTCTTTTGCCATAAAATGTGATAATAATCGTTAATTAGCTATTTTCCCTGACCTTTCTAAATTAGGACAATACATCAGAAGAAAAAGTGGCATTAAATTTACTTTTAACAATTCTAAATGAAAATTCTTGGATGAAACAAGATCTGCACATAATGAGACATAGAGGGTAGAGGTTTTCTTCCCTTTAACCTCATGGTATTTTCTCTTTGAATTGTGTTAACATCATAGAGACAATAGTTTGAGGTATTTAAGTAAATCATGCAAAAAGCAGGTGCAAAGGAAACAGAGAGAGATCCAAAGGCACTGAGAGGAAGTGAGGGGGGATAAAATTTCTTCATATTAAATACTTAAGGAAAAGAACAGATGAATGTATGTGAGATCCTCAAAGGGCATTGTTTCACAAAGAAATATAGGAACAAATTTGTCAAAAGCAATTGGAGAAGTATGGATGAAGACAGGCCAGAGGTCCTGATTCATCTAAGAGGATGCAGAAGACCTTGACAAAAGCAAATACAGCAAAATGCCTGGGGATGGGCATTATGAGAAAGATCCTGAAAGAAAGTTAATGGGTAAATGGTCCTTCCTGGTTACCTCAGTGGAATAGTTGCTTTGACTAGGGTGAGAAAGCAAGGGAGAAACTGCAGAAGGGGAGAGAACAACTGGATATTACAGAGCAAATGGAAAAGAAAGTAAGGAGCAATAAGAGCAGAGATCTCTGATCACTTAGGGATTGACATGCTGTTCTCCAAAAGATAGTTGTGCCTACTGTAAAGAAGAAACATATGGATGCAAGAATCTTGTCTGAAGATAAAGAACAAACTGCTGGTGTTAGAGTTAATATCTTAAGGAAGAAACAAAATAGAAACACAGATCATATGTAAAAAATACTTAAATGAGATACAGTGTCTGTGATACACACGAATCAGGATAATCAGAGATTTCTTGTCATTTTACCACATTCCATATCTGTAGAGCCCCACAGGGAAAAATAGCACCCCAGTAATCTTTTATGGCTTTTGGATAAACAGAAAAATCCCCTAATCTGTGCTTCTAATCCTTCACCATTTCCACTGACATATTCACCAAATAATGAGGACTGCGGTCAGCAAGAAAAAGGAAAATACTGAAAGCTTGGCAGGGGCACATATTATACACCTTTACCATGAGAGGGAGAGAAATTACTACAGGCTAGATATAAAAGGCAATGAGAAAGACTGGAAATTATTTTTCCTCATTTCCTGTGCAGATTAAATTATCAGTGACTCGTGAAAATTGGTGGTGCTCCAAGGAAGAGCTTACCTTTATAAGGCCACTAATAAGTGTGACTGGACCAGTGGCTCCTACAGAACAGCAGAAGAGAAACATGTAGACACTTTTCTGTTCCATTCTATGGACAGTTGGGCTTTATCTTCCCTAGACCAAAGGAATCTAGTCCGTTGTGAAATTAAATAGTGCTGGAAAAACACCAATGAGAAATCTTCTTCTTTTTTTTTTAAGTATCTAACCAACTGAAACAGGACCAGGCTCTTCTCTAGAATCTTGAGATTACTTTTGGCCAAGTTACTTTTCAGTAAATATGCATCTCACTCATTCTTCAGCAAAGAAAATAGTAGAATGTGTATTGTTAACAACAGTGAAACTCCATTTCACTGTGACGTGATTATAATTATCTGTGTAACAGACTATTTGAGTTCATTGGACAAGGTATAGGTGCAAATCATGACTAAAACTTATATGGCACAAGTGCTACAAAATCAGTTATTCAGCACATGTTTTTTGACTGTCCCCTGGGGGGGTGATTTTTCGTTTTGAATTTATTTCAGTCCTACACCTGTTTAGTTGTTAAGTCCTTTCACCTCTCCATTATATTCTCCATACCTTTTCAATACTTCCTTTTACTGCTCAGTTCAGTGGCAGAGTAACTCAGCATCATACAAGAACTGGGGTAAAAATGTACTCACTGGAAAAGTTGCCATAAATACACCACACAACAATTGTTTTCAATCTAGATTATTTTTAATTTGAAGACATGTAGTAGCAGCTAAATAGTGAACACAGCGTAATGTTCCCCTTAAAGAGAAATAAGTGTGCAATTGATGTCCTCAGATTCACCATTCTGAATTTCTTCAGAGCCCCATCAGGAAGAAAAGCCATACAAGGAGTGAATACAGTTCATTCTAAACTGTGAATTTCTAAGTCTTTACTTATAAATTTTTGCAAGTACAATTTCACCAAACTGAAATGCATACCAGTACAAGTTGGATAAGCTGATATCCAAAGTAGCATTCTTTTGTACTACAAGGAATTGTGTAGACTGATAAGACTATGTTTTTGAGACAGAGGAAGTTCACATAAATGCAAAAAATGGGAGTTTACAGAAGTGCAGAGGAATTTCTTCCCACTCATTGTCGAGAGGAAAGGATTAGGTTTGTTTATTTTCCAAAGAGGATTGATGGGATTTGAGAGAAGGAGGACAAAAGAGACAAAGATGGTACCAAGTCGACCTGGATATTGGAAGAACAATAATATCCAGGGTGATTTAAAAGGGAAGAAGTCCTTTACTAAAAAATATTAGAAGTTAATTTAAAACTACATAGAGTATCTGCAAATTTCAATGACTAATTAAACATACACACCACACATTTAGAGACTCTCCCCTTAGTTAATATTCTTTCCTATGCCCAGAAATACCTTTTGTTCCACATGAATATGTATTTCAGTGAAGATAAAGAATATTTAAAACTTATTAATAATCCCTGAAAAGCTATTTAAATGTGAGCATTATTAAGCCATTCTTTAACACAAGGGTGCATTACATGTCTGGCATAAGAGACAAATCAGATGAGCTCTTAGCAGCTTCAATGCCATCAAACTCTTTTGTGAGAGCAGTGTTACTGAAGTGACTCTACACAATTTTTGTAATAATAGAATACAAGTCTGGATTTAATAGGCAATTTTATTAGCAGAAGAGAATCTTTTTTTGACTGTAACAAAAACAAATGTCTTCCTTTTGCCAATCGCAGTACTTTTTTCCTTAAAACTGCATGAAGATCTGTGTTTTGTTACTAACCTCACACTGAAAGAAGATTTAAGATACTCTACCTATTCAGAGTTATATCATTAGGAATTCAGTAATGGTAGATGAAATAAAGACCATTGTACAGTAAAGATGTCATCAAATTGAAAAGCTTTTCTTTCAGAAATCTCTTCAAAGTTTGTTAACTCAGTGAAGAAACTAGGAAACCAATCCTAATCACTGGATTTTTTTCCAAAGACATTTCCTCATTCAGATAATGGCAAAACCTCAAATCACTAACCAGGGCAAAGAAAAGGAATGCAATCTTTCACAGGTTGCTTCATTTTAAAATCCTGTACATGTAGATGATTCTGAGAGTATCTCAATCATAAGAGGAAGATATTGCATATATGGAATGGTGCAGGTGCATAGCATTTTGTGACCCTTATTTTTGAAAGAATTGAAAGAGATTTTAAGTATTAGCAATGCAATTAAAATTCTTCATGTTCATATGTAAGTCCAGTATATGCAATCAATTAGGTAAGAATGCATATGAAACCCTAATTTGTTAGCAGATAACTAAGGACACAGTTAAACAATAGCATGCATTATAGCATTTAAAATAATAATTTTTATGTGAAGCTTTCAATCTTGCCCACTATCTCTCCTTGTCCTCTCTCTGTTACTTCTCTCTTTTTTTTTTTTTCTTTCTCTATCATAGGAGTCTTGATTTCTTCTTAAAGTTAGTCCCTGCCCTTGCCTGAAAGATTGCATTCATCATTTCTCTCCCCTAGCAACATGTGCTCCAATCATCTGTTCTAGGTATTTCTTCCTCCTTCATACCTCAGGACTTCTGAGGTTTCTGCTGAAGTAACTCTTGCTGTTATTATCCTTTTGCCTGCTTTCACTTAGCCTTGGGCGTAGCAACAGTGGGAAAATTCTTGAACCTTAAAAAAAGGTTAAAAAAAAAAAAAAGACAAAAATAACATACTGAAAGACGAGATTTACAATTAATAAGTAAAAAAAAGTCACATGAAATGAACTGTCAGGGAAGAAGGCCAGCCTGGCTAAATAGAGAGCTTTGGCTGGACCTCAGGGAGAAAAGGAAGGTCTGCAGTCTCTGGAAAAGGGAATTGGCTACTTACAAATAATATCAAGGTGTAGCAAATTTATGCTGTGGAAAAATTAGAAGGGCAAAAATCCTGATAGGATGCACCCATGAGTGCTGAGAGAACTGACGAATGTTATTGCTGAGCCACTCTCCATCATTTTTGAGATATCTTGGAGAACAGAAGTGCCTGGGGACTGGAGGAAGGCAAATATCACATCAGTCCACAAAAAGGGCAAGAAGGAGGACCCAGGGAACAACAGGCCAATTAGTCACCTCTGTCCCTGGGAAAATAAAGTAGTGGCTTGTTCTGGATGTAATCTCCAAACACATTGAAGATAAAGATATTGGAAGTGGTCAACATGGATTTACCAAGGGTAAATCATGCTTGACCAATCTGATAGCTTTCTATGATGTTATAATTGTCTGGTTAGATGAAGGGAGAGCAGCAGAAGTCATCTACCTTGATTTCAGCAAGGCTTTTGATGCTGTTTCCCATAACATCCTCATTAGAAAATTAAGGAAGTGTGGGATAGATGAGGAGGCAGTGAGGTGTGTGTCAGGACTCAGAGGGTTCTAATTAATAGAGCAGGGTCAAGTTGGAGGCCTATGACCAGTGGTGTCCCTCAGGGTCAATACTCGGCTCAGTCTTGTTCAACATATTCATAAATGACCTGGGCAAGGGGATAGAGTGTATCCTCAGCAAGTTCACTGATGATACCAAACTGGGAGGGCTGGCTGACACTCCAGAGGGCTGCACCACCATCCAGTGCAACCTGAACAGGCTGGAGAACTGGGCAGAGAAGAACCTCATGAAGTTCAACAAGGACAAATGTAGGGTCCTGCATCTGGGAACAAAGAAACCTGGCACCAGTACAGGTTAGGGATGGAGGGAAGCACTACTGAGGAGAAGGATCTGGGAGTCCTGCATACTTTCCATGTGCCAGCAGTGTGCTCTTGTTGCCAAGAGGGTCAATGGAATCCTGGGCTGCATAGGAAAGAGTGTGGCCAGTATGTCAAGGGAGGTCATTCTCCCTCTCTACTTTATACTGGTGAGGCCAAAACTGGAATACTAAATCCATTTGTGAGCTCCCCAGTTCAAGAAGGACAGGGAACTACTGGAGATAGTCCAATGTCAGGCAACTAAGATGATTAAGGGATTGGAGCCACCTCCCTTATGAGGAAAGGCTCAAAGAGCTCGGGCTTTTTAGCCTGTAGAAGGCTGAGGGGAGACCTTATCAATGTTTAGAAGTACCTAAAGGGTGGGTTGAAGGGTGATGGAGCCAGACACTTTTCAGTGGTTTCCAGCAATAGGACAAGGGGCAATGGGCACAAGCTGGAACATAGGAAGTTCCATTCAAATATTAGGAAAAACTTCTTCATGGTGAGGGTGATGGAGCACTGGAACAGGCTGCCCAGGGAGGTCGTGGAGTCCCCTTCTCTGGAGATCTTTAAGACCTGCCCGGATGCAGTCCTGAGTGATGTGCTCTAAGCTTTAGCAGGGGAGTTGAACTAGATGATCTCTAGAGGTCCCTTCCGACTCTGACAACTCCATGATTCCATGAAATAGAAGAAGGAAAACCATGTCTTTAGCATGCAGGAGAATAGAAGATAATAATGATGCTGGGAAGAGAAAAATCACTAAAAAACAGACATATGACATCAAAATGTCTCCAGTTACATGTTCCTGAAGATGGCTTTGGAAATTATGATGTATGTTGATAATGTCTTCCTGAAAGCACTACATCTGAACACAAACACAAAGGTTGATTAGAGAAATTATGTATCCCAATATTAAAATGAGAATCTCTGATCTCTCCCATAACTATTTAGTGGAAGTTAACAAAAATTTTCCTAGACATATAGAGAAATGCAGAACACTGATGAACACACAGGCTAACTAAGGCCCTGGAAAATGTTCAATGAGCTGGGGACATTACTGCACCAGTAGTTGGTGGTGCAAATGACTTTACACAAATGAGTAATTTTGATTTTAAGATCTTATGATGAGTGGTGACTACAGAATATGGTTGGAAAAAAAAAATCAAACCAGAATTATTTGAACGTTCTAACTATAAAAATACCAGTTCATACTTCATCCTACAATCAGTTTGTACCACAGGGCACACAGCTCTGCAGAAGTCAATATTCTGGTTGGCTGAAGTTTTTTCTGTCTCGAAGTCAGAATGGTGGAAACAAAGACATTAATCTCAGAGTGTTGACTTCTTCAGATCCAGCCTCTAAACTCAGTTGTGGAGAAACCAGGGACATTTGCATTCTTGATTCCTCTGGTAACACACTTTTGATAGAGGTGAAAAAAAAAAAAAGAAATAAATAACTTACTAGAGAATATTTCTTTTTCGATCTGTCTGTATGATGTCTTTCAGGGGCCTTGGCCTCTCACATAAACATTTAAAACCAAGGGAAAAACAAAACAAAACAAAACCAAACCAACCAACCCCACCATTGAGAGGATGCATTAGATTCCAAGAAATGCAAATTTCTTAAATTGTGTAATCTGCATTACTTAATAGAGCAGGGAGCCAATTAAGAACAGTCCCCTATTCAGTTTAATTAAGCTAACTACAGGTAAGGGAATCATATAGTAAAGGGAGGGGCAGTCAGTAGAGAGACTGTCTCATATATCTCTTTCATGTCTGTCTCCTCCCCTGTGACAGAGCTAAAGGTATCTTGTCATTGACTCTCAACCTTCTAATGTTAGAAAGTAAAGAAATTTTTATATTTTATATTATCTAGACTTTGAAATCTTAAGCTCCAGGTACTCTGCCTGATGCTGGGAGGAATGATGGAGGAGGACAGGGGAAGGAAGAGAGGCAGCTGATGTATTCATTCTTTCAAATCACTGCCATGTTATGTACAAATCTTAATTTCAGCTTTCTTATATGCTTACCTTGTCAACAAGCTCATATAGCTGTATTATAAAGTGGCTAGAATTGAAAAAAATACTTATTTTGTCCTCTAACTGCATTCTAATGACAAGTAAGATAGTACAGATCAAGTTACCAAAGCTGTGAAAGACACAGAGCTGAGAAAAGGGATGTTTCCTTTTCAAAGGTCTCCATCAAAGTATATCTTGCTTGTGTCATAGCTCCAGTGATCATTCTTCTTATTGGAGAAGTCTGAATATGTGTCCTAATTTGCTGATGGGCCTGGATACCCAGGGCAGAGGGAGGTAGAGCAATAGGAATTAAAAAAAAAGAAATCAGGCAAAAAAGAGACAGAACTAGCCATAAATTTTTGTTAATAGAGACATGACAAAAAAAAAAAAAAAAAAAAAAAAGAGAGGAAGGGGAGAGAATTGTTACTATGCTAAAGTTAATAAATGATGGCATGCTTTGTCACCCACACCAAATCAACAGTCACCTTTGAACAATTAGACAAACTGTCTCCCTATTTTATTATCATAGTACTTGTCAGTCTCAGAATCTTTATCTGCTTACACTGAGAATAAAACGTTGAGGAAATGTTACAGATGGAGTGAACACCCTTTCAGTTCTGTTTAACCTCAGTGCAAGAATACTAAAGAATTTTTTTTCTTTCGTTCAGCATTTTGTCTTTTCCCTTTCTGTCACTTCCACAGGTTTTACAGTCAGAACATCTCATGACCTCCTAAGATGTCCTCTTAAACAATGTGGGCTGCAGGAGTTTCTTCACTGTTATAATTAGCACATCCATAGAAAGGTAATGTATGCTCAAAAAACTTGGAGAGGTGCAAAATGACACTGACAGTGCCTGTGAGAAAAGATCAGCTTGGACACATTGCTATCCTTTTGTCCTGCTACTGTGACAAACATCTCTTGATATGCACATCATAGCTCTCATAGCACAAGATTCACTGTCTTATTTTTCCTATCAGCTACCCTTCTGAGCCTCAGGACTGCATAGAGTAACTTTAAATCCTAAGGGGTCAGCTTCTGCTTACATTTACAGAAAAGGAATCTTCCTGTTAATTACATGGGAAGTATAATTGAAAGTCTAAAGAGTGCACAAAAATCTTTATTACTAACAGTGTTCACATGCACATACCCCTTGCTCTTCAGCTTATCTTCCTGAGTAAGAGTTTCTTTAACGAGAGGTCATCAATAAGTGCTCACATCATTATCTAGCATTAATTTATGACTTTGAGCTAGTCCTTATTTTATACTATATGATGATTACAGGCTAATGACCAAGGTTAGGTAACTGAAATCATGCAATGTAAACCAACCCCTACAAATTTCTGAGAAAAGGATCCACACAAACAAGAAACACAAACAAGTGTCCTACTTTATCTTTTAATAATAATGCTGATGTCGATACCAAAGGCAGCTGCATGCATAATTTTATATTTCTTCCTTGACCGCTGAAAATATTCATTCCTATTTGGTAATGTCAGTAAAATACCTCATCAGGTCTCATATTCATGGGCAATTAAAATTAGTAGAACCTTCTTTACTGTTCAAGCACCAAAAAAACAGCTCCACTAACTATCCTAAAACAGAATAGGACAACATTTCACTTACAGCAAGACCTCTGTTGGAGTATTTTCCTCGCCTATTAAGAATCAGTATATGCCAGCATGCAGTACTTTCTGACTATGCAAAGCACAATAGAAAGTTTAAGAAAAAATAGGCGATGATGAGATTTCAGTTCAATTCTATGATGAAAAAAGATATATTAGCTAAAAAAAAAAGTGTGCTGTTAAGACTGATTCTCTTTTGAATCTCTCACTAAGTAGACCTGGGGTTCAAAATGGGAATAAAGATTTCTAATCCTCAAAAAGGACATCCAGATGCACATCAGCAGCATTCAACATTCAGAGGGCAGCTGGTAAACTGGATTGTATTCTTTTTGAAAAGCACTATGACAAAGTTGTTTATTCAGCAAAACACACTGTTCCCTGTGTCCATTAACAAGGCTGGCTTTGTGCAGCACAGACTTCTGCAGTGCTGACTCCTGTTTGGAACCATTTCACACTAATTAGAAATAAGAGAAAAGGCTGTGTTCATAAACAGACCAGCTCAAGACCTCTTTCAAACCACTCTTTCTGAAAATTAACTCAGTTGAAACCTTCTGTGAATAACAGAGTTTCACAAACAGGATAGGAGAAAATATATTGTTAATAATTGTCAGCTTGCTGTGCAAAATGCCAATGCAAATTTTATGTAACATCCCCCAATTTATATGAAATGACAAACTATGAAATGCTGTGCTGTTCCACCTTTTAGGGTTACAACTATAGTGATTTTTGAAGTGTTTAGCAACAGTAGGAATATGTAACAAATAAGAGAGCATCAGGAATGGAATCAAATAACTGAATGAGTCACTAAACATAAGTGTAGATCTGTGTTTTACTTATATATGATCTTTATGGAATACTACTTAATCAATAAAATGGGAAAGGGACTATCAGAAACATTTTCACAGACAAAAAGATGATAAAATAGAGAAGGTCCTTCATCATTAATAATGCAAAAAGATATGTTGAAATATTAAAAACTGAACCTGACAATATTATATAGAAAGAGTTTTAAGTGAGCAGTTATGCACTAGGGAAGCTGCTTTCTAATTTCTATAGGCATCTTGCACTTTAAGCAGCATTTGCTCATGGAAGTAATCCTCCTTAAATCCATGGGACTACTTGTGGAAATGACAGATGTCATAGATCAGGGCTGGAGTGATAAGCACTACTGCTTTTCAGCTCACTATATGGTGGCAAGGTGTTACACATGAGATATGTATATTTGTTTTCTGTTATTAATAATGACAAAAGAAAATTAGGTGGTTTCATAATAAAATTTTTCATCATCCTATATTTTTTGGATTTTGTCATAAAACTCAGTCACTAGAGTTAGATGCAGATAGCAAAAGCATATACTTCAGAATATATTTGAAAAGGGACAAATTCTAAACTTATTTAGAAAAAATGAATACAGTAGTTTTCTATATAGTTAAGTCTCACTTCTAAAATCTGAAAAAAACCAACTAAAAAACCAATTAGAGAAAATAGATTTCATGTCACAGTAAAGAATTTAGCTTGTGATTTAATTGTTGTGTGCTCAATTTCCATTCTAAAATCAAAATTGTATTTGACATCTAGCAAGGGTTATATTTCTTGTACTTGCATAATAAACATCAAATATAAATAAGAAACACAGATAGGAAGAAAATTTGAATCAGTTGAGGCTCTTGTTAAGAAAGATATTATTGTCTAGAGTTAACATGCAACATTCCCAAGTGTTCTCATCTCTCATGGCCTATGTTTTCCTTATTGTACTCTGTTCTTATGGAAATAGACATTTACACAATTGTGTTACATTGCATGGGATTTCTGGTCTCAGTTTCAGAATTGCTTGTAAAATTAGTGGAGTACCAGTCCTGTTTCTGAATTAAGCTTACATCTCTCCATTACCTTACTTGAAAACAAAACTGTTCCTTTTGAAAACTTGCTAAAATGAACTGGGTTTCCTTTTAAGGATCATAAAGAACTGGAATAATCTTTAGGTCACTCACCCTGTTACTGAGAAGACAGTTCTAATACTTCAGCTTGATTGTAATGGATGGATTGAATTGAGGGGAAAATATATCACTCCCCTAATGCTTGTAAGAAATTAATTCTAAATATCATGGATTTACATGTCTAAACTTGTCAGCATAAATTTGAGCAATAAAATAGTCCATAGGTAGCAACTGTTTCTTGTTTCCACAGACAAGTGTCTGTATTTAACTCTCAAATACTGAAGGGAAAGCCTTTTCTGCAAATTATTCTTATGCACCTAAATAGTTAAAAGCATTAGAAGTGATCACCCTATGTTCCTTCAATTCTGTTTTGCACCTAATATAATACATTAATAACAGTAATTTTCAAACATGAAAGTCCAACCAAATATCATGAGGGCCGTACAATTCAAATATCTTATTTTATGCTCTGATGAATTGATAGCATCAAATCACAGGAAGTTTTTGGTAACTTCCTAGAAGTTTTTTCTTTTATATAGAAGCTTATTTCTGTAGAAGCCTACAGATTATTTTTACTAAACATGGTTATTGCACTAAAATTGCATGTTACTATATTTTCTGTCTAATTTAGTCTTGCTTTTAACAAGAGAGAGGTTCATTGCAGCTACATCTTTGATCTTGCATATGCATTTTAATTCTAACCTGCTAGCTGTAGTTTATCTACTGAAAAGTAAGGCAGATCTTTATCTCTGTTCTACCTACTTCTTTTCATTTTCAGATTTTATAATTTGTTTCTATTGTGCATTGCCAGTGCTTTTTTTTTCTTAATGTGTGAGCACAGACTCTTCTCAAAACAAAAATCTCTGTACTCATTTCTTTTAAAGTCAGGAAAAAAGCCTAAAAATATACAAAATGAAGAAAAATACTTTCAAACAGTTCACGGTTTGACTTTCCAAAGAATGTTCTGAAGCATGGGTTAACTCCGTAATGCAAAAAATAGATTGATATTACAAAACTATAACTGGAATATTATTATCAGAAACTACATCACTTAATTTACATATTTTTGTTTGTGTAAAGGTGAGAAGAGGAAGCACTTTAGCAAGACAGACTTTGTAGACTTTCCAGAAGACTACATTTTGCCAACAGTGTTTATCTGTGCTGTCTGTAACTGAAGGACTCCCTGGAAATTTTTACCATTTCAGAAATGTTGATTTGAAAACAATATCAACTAGAATGGTACCATCAGCTGGTCAGAAATCTGTGGTCAGTTCTACTCTGATATTTTTGAAAACACTGTCCTCTACTGGTTGTGATTTTGGAACTGAATACTCAAGAATTGCATTCTCCAATGACATGCCTGCACAAACTGGTCAATAGTGGATGAAAAACATCTATGGAGTTGAAAAGCATTCATTATTTTCAATAAAGATATATGAACTGGCTCTGTGGACAACATATACAGCATTGTCAGATGGCAATAACCTTTAGTAATAATGAAGAATAACCAGGTTAAACCATGATTTTTGGTATTCCTTATTTACCTTTTCTCCTTTCAGTGTTCAACTTTAATTTAATTTCTAATCTCTCTTTCTTTCTAGAAAAAACAACCCACAAATCCATTGAAAATGTAGACTGGAGATTCCAGTAATAAGATTTATCACCTTTTTTAGCATCAGAATGATTCTCAAAGGGAGTCTAGTGTGTTCATAACAAGGTAGTAAAAAGATACAGTTAGCTCTTGAGGGTTATAGTGCAGAGATCCCAATTTTCAAGCTGCTTTTTGACTTTTTCTACCAGGCATTTTGCAGTGCAAGAGCAAGCATAGAGCAGCAAAAGGCCAAATTTTTAAACCTTTAGATGAAAATCTGTGGAAATTATCACTGCTTTCTTTTCCTTAAGAAATGTAAGAACAGAGTGCAGAACTTTTCCATAACTCTATGTCCCTGTTCTCATGAGTAGAATGAAGTTTAGATTGTCTATGGAGTACCAGATTTACTAATAAGAAATTGTTGTATATTTTGCACTTGCAGGTGCTTTTTTTGGTTATTGTCACTTCTTTACTACTATTATCTTTCATTACTAACTGGATTTGGACTTTTTGGAGAATAAATTATCAGGATATCTGCTAGTTCTGAAATCTTCCAATGTCTCCTAGGAAGCTTCTGTGGAAACACTGAATTAAGAACTTGAGCTTTTCATGCCCTTGTTAATTCAATGGATGGTTTCACTGGAGTTTTCTAATGGCCCATCTAAACTGTAATTCTCCATTTTCACAGAATACACATGGATAGAATTGAAACCAATTTTCATTATGAGGATAACTTTTCCTATTGATTATATTAAAGTATCTGGGCAGTCGTATTAGAGAAAAAGCATGGATAAATACAGATCAGTTACATTCCTCCTGACTATCAAATGCTTTCACTGATCTAATTATTTTCAACCTTTTACATGCCATCAGTTCATTATACCACCAAAAATCCAGTTTCTGGCCTGAAAATTGTTTTAGGACCACTATTTCCCATTCTTTGTTAACTGAATACATTTTGCTCAGAATAAAAGTAACAGAAAAAAAGTATGGGCTGCATAGAAGTCCTTTGTTAGTGCTTTTGAACTCCCTAGTTGTGGACTACAAAGAGTCCATCGCGCTGCCTCTCACCAGCACAGAACAGAAGCGCTGAGCGCTCCCTTTTTTTTTTTTGGATCTTGATATACAGGATATATTACTGAGTGCCTATAAAAAGGTTTGTGAACTTTGATGGAAATCAGAGGTGAAAATGACAGTTCAAATGTCTGGTCTGGGTTTAAAAGATCTATGGTAATGTATTTTTACTTATAACAGTTACTGAGAAGGAAAAAAACCTGAACCTACAATGAGTGTTCAGACTTGTATTACACCCTTTCTCTGCTCCTGCCCTTTCCTGGAGCTGTCAAACGCAGAGCATTCCCTGAAAACTAAAGTGATTCTAGGCAGGTTACCAATATATGTTATTCCTTATTAGTTAACTCCTTAGGTCTTCACTGAGATACAAAGCCTATAGGACTCTTTTCAGCTACAAACAATGAGTCAGGATCCTTGCTGGCTTGAAGCATGTGTCATTCCTGGGTTTCAATGCAATGTCCTGAAATAAGTTTCATGTGTTTTTTTCTTGGGTTTTTCTTGGGTTTCTTCTTTTTTTTTGCTTTCCTTTTTTTTCTTTTTTCTTTTTTTTTTTTTTTAAGCACTTCATATTTTATGTGGAAAGTCTATAGAACTGTTAATCAGAAGAAAAGAAAGAATATGCTGGTTAATCAATATTTGGATAGATTTTGGCAACTGATAATTATTTTTATACCTTAAGAAAAAAATAGAAAGCTTTGATCAAGGAAACATTAGTATCCCTTTAATTCAGGTTCTGTCATGAAACATCACCTAGTTTTATTTTCTTCCACTCATATAAACTATTTTTACCAAAAATGGAATTTCTGTCAAAAATAAAAACTGTTCCATTTTGCACAAACCCCTTTTTCATTTCTTTGAGAGAAAAGCAAAAAGGTTTTCTTTCCCTTTTTCCTTATTCTGTGTCAAAAGACATCTACACTAAAATAACTTCTAGACCACCTCTAACTTCTTATTCTTTACTTCCATGTACTGACAAACTTTGTGGTGGATTTATAATTTGTTGAACTCTGAAGGGGAGAAGAATCAAGAGTGTTCAAAATGTCAGTGCTAGAAACTATACCTCCTGTACAAATACTTATCATTCACACAGCTCATTATCTGCTCAAAAAGTAGTCATGGTAATCAGTGGTAAAGGTTTCCCAATCATTTTCAATGGACTTTCTGTCTGCTGAGGCTCCAAATCTCTTCTGGAAATAACAGAAGCCAGGCAATCACTCACTGTCACCACAATCATGGCCCTTTAGAAGCACATGGGTGCTCTGCTTGATCTACATTTTGAGACAAGCACAAGTTGCAGTGTCAACTTTCTCAAAGTTTGGATACACGATTTGGGCTTAGTTTGTAACAGAGATAGCTCTCAAACTCCCAGGTCAAGAACATAAAAAGTATTTGGTACCTAGTTTTTACTCGTTTTAGTGGAGCACATCTGAAAGTGTACCACTTATTATTATTATATTTATTATATGTACGAAGTCCACTGTTGTTACTGCACAGCGTAAGAGGATCACTATGAAGGATGACGATGACCATCAATAGTCAATTAATATATCAGTCATTGGATAAACACGGACCCAAACCGAAGGAATTCACAACTGTGACTGTAGGAGACCAATAGTGACAAGTCTTTAGCACAGAGATGTTCGAAAATTAATGACAGACAAATAAGGCCTTATCTATTCAGACAGCTTAATGTTAATAAGCTTGAGTTCGAATTTACAGTCCACTAACTCCTCCATACTAAGAGCACCTTATGTGAGGTGCTTATAAGGTAGAATAAGTTGCCTCACGCTGTTTCCTCACAGGGAGTTAATGCAGAATAACCAGTGTACTGTAAATTTGCACCCCAGTTTACCATGGAATAACTTCCCTGAGTACATAACTCTTAATACAACGTGTATAGGGAAATCAACAACTAAGGCTCAGTAATTAGTATTAAAAACTATTCAAGTTCTTGAAGTTTCTCATTACTTTTTTTTTTCCACCTGTCTCTACGCACAGCTTTTTCTATGGGATGAGTTCCAGTTGCAGATTTGCCATGTGGTTTTTCTTCTTAAGATCCTAATGGTCACATGAAAAAATACTGGCATCTCCAAGAATGAAAAAATAATGCAGCTTTACAATTAATATCAGAAGTGATTATTTCCTGCTCATAAAATCTTGTGTCAACAAATAAAGATGTGGAAAAACTTCGTCCTATTTAACTGATAAACACACTAGAAACAAAAAGATGCTGAATAACCAAACGCAAGCAGTTCAAATTTGTTTGTAAACAACTCACAAAATAAGAAACGCTTCCACAAAGTCAGCAAAACATTGCAGGAAGAATGGAGGTATATTAAAAAAAACCTGATTCTTGGTATGGATAGTTCACAAGAAAGCATAAAATAAGGCTAAACTTGGCAGGAAGGAGTCTGAAATCAGCATATAGAAAAATAATGTAGCAACAAATCTGAATTATTGTTACATCAAAATTATGTTTTATAAATGGTCACTGCCTCTTTAAAGCCACAGTTGAACAATTGCTCTATCTTGTACCACTTCAGGGAAACATAAGCAGACCCACTAGAAAAGAGACCATTAAAATGCAAATTAAAATTCTCAATCACCTGAACACTGGGTTTTTTGTGGTTTATTTTTCTTTTTTTTCCCCTAGGACCAAAATGTAAGTAAGATCAAAAAAGCATTTGAAATGCTAGATTTCAAGAGAGGAAACTGGAAAAATAACTTGGAAAAGTTGGTGCCTTAGTATTTGTATTTTCTATAGTAAAAAAGAACTAAGTGTGGCAATTTGTTTCTGAAGACAAGACATTTCTACAGACAGAAAATATTTGTATTAAAATAAGAATAATTTAAAAAGGACCCACACTGAGAACTTCATTACTAAATGAGAATATAAATCAGTGCCTTTCTTTTTATGACAAATTTGTATTGTGAGAAGAATAACAAGTGCCAGGGTGAAGAGAAAAAATGTGTTTATACAAAGAAGTTTTTCTACTGTAAGGATACCAAAGAATATTCCACATTTCACTGGAATGGCCTGCTGGGAGCAAGACGAAGGTAGCATAGCAGGAAGAGTTGTGTGGAGCTCAGGAAAGGTATACAACAAAATACACAGGTGTTCCCTGGAGGCACTGAAGCTCTCTATGCATTTACAAACTCATCACCATCACAAAATTTTCAGCATACATTTCTCCAGGGGCCACTTGGTGCAGAAAAGCAGTGGGATAAGGGAAGATGAACTGTTTCATCCTCACATCTTGAGCTGTTTAACTACCTGACCTGTGAAGGGAAAGCATCTGGAGAGTTTATAGAAGGTTTTGGGCACTGCAAGAGGTATTTGAGGCCGGTGTTGAACCATGAACAGTGTATGGGGTGCAGGACTGAGTGGCCAACTTTTGATGCAGAGCTTCAGAGAAAGCTCTTTGGTCTGGGATGGTATGGTAGGTGCAACAAATCTCATTAGGCCCCAGGTTATTGTAGCATCCTATTCTAGGTAGTCTTGATGAAAAATTATGAGGTTTGATTTTGTGCAAATTTTTTTTATTCTGAGGAAACAGTGTACCAGTTGGGTTTTTTTTTGTTTGTTTTGTTTTGGCTTGATTGATATCATTTGGGTATCAGTGAAACCTTATAATGTTATAAATATGTAATATTTATATACATATATATATATATACACACACATATATACATATATAATTATGTAACCTTATAATGTTATGAAATCTTATAAAAAAATAACCCGTATAATGGATACGTCACAGCAACCCAGGAAGGAAAGGTAAATAATAATTTTGGACAGGAACATTGTAATTGTAACAAACCCTGACCAAACTGCTACACCTGTTGAGAAAAAGAAGAAGATAAACAACAGATAGTTATAGAAAAATATTTGACTTTCAGCTCTATAGCAGCAAATTCAACAAATAATTAAATTCATTAAAATAATCATCAATATGTATATTGAACAGGGACAGAAAATTCTGAAAGAACACTAAATAATTAGGTAGAAGACTTGTGAGCGCCTTACAACAAATGCAGAAAACAACTAGGTAGGACAGATGGATACTTTTATGTGTTGTTCATATAATGTTATGGTCCATTGGCCTGTCAAATGGTAGACTAGCTGTGTCCCTTCTTAGTGTGAATTATAGCCATCTTCCATATGGCCAGCATCCAGTTCAAAATTACTTTTCCAAAATATTCAGAATGGGCTTCCAGTTCTACATCAGAAAAGAGCAGAATGACAACTTTTGAAAAAGACATTCTGAGGCAGAGATATTTATTTGTATATAGTTCTTGCAGGATACATATCTTCATATACATACACACACACATACTTACATATTTGAACCTATATATTTTTAAGCACTTGCCTTGGATTAATGATACCAAATAAAATGTTTGTGTTCATCAAAAGAACATCAAACCAGGTCGTCATCAGAAACAAAGCAAAGGTATCCTGTCGTGAAACATTCATGAGAAAGGGAGGAGAAAGTGACTGTGTGAAACCTGTTGCTTGACTGTACAGCATAACCACCTTCAGGTGAATAATAGCTAATATACACTCTTGGATCAGATGACTTCTATAATGCTCTGGACCTTTTTCATTTACTCTTACCTTGCTAATAATTTATTTGGCACAAGTGACCATTAAAGTAAATGGAATTTCCCTAGACTTGAAATTTTGAATCTGATCCATCTCTTTTACACATCTTATAATGGCTTGAGACTATGACAGTCCTTCTGAAAATAAATGCTATTGTTAACCTACTTGTTGTTATTAAAAGTTCTCTTCATTACCCTAGCATGCATGATTTTAAAATCAGCCTAATAAAGACACCTTGGTTATTGTACTCACAACACTAAATGTTAAGAACTAATAAGGATCTCACTATGAATAATAATTCAACTTAGTAGTATTTTCCCTATGGGGTTCGTGTGAGTTATCCCATAAATAATAAAACAGGCACTGTAAACTTTAATGTTGAGAAGAACTTCATTATCTGAGGGCTCTCATCAAAGGAACTTCATTATATGAGGGCTCTCAGAGAAACATTTTCCTGTCCACTCTGACACAATGCCACAAAGTTTTATACTTATAGAAGAATCTCTGTACCTCACACTTCATCAAGCCCCTTAATTTTACCAGAATTAGTGGTGCTGCAAATTTTGAATCTGTCCTTAACACTATTCTTAAAGAACCCACATCTGAAGCTCCAGTCTGTGGAGTTACACTTTATTCTTGATCTAAAAATGATGAAAATATTTGCAGATGGTCTTGAACCATGTAGTATGTAAACAGTTGAAATACTTTGTCCCAGTCATTTTAATCAGAATGCCAAGGAAATGCCTACACAGTATTGTAATTGCAGTAAACAAGAGTGTAATTCATTTCAAAATAAGACAACTACAAGAGTCTGCTGTTACAACCACTGTTCACTCTTGAAATAATGATCATTAACAAGTGCATATTCTGCAGTTCGCATCATTCTTTCAAGGACAATACATCAAATAAACAAAGGAGGTCACCAGCTGATAACCTAAAACTCTTGAGTAACATTGATAGCTGGCTGAATTCAATAGTAGATTCTATTCAAACATTACTTTTTGTTTCAAGAACAAATCTTAGAAGAAAACAAGGATTATGTCTAAAATGGTGTTTCCATGCAGTTAATCTTTAGAAAATTCATAGTATAATTGGAGCTTTAAGAGAAAAAATGATTTGTATTTCATTATACCTTTTTGCTGTGATGTGCCTTTGAGGTGGGAGAAAACAACTTTGATATTCTTATTTATACACTGCTATCAGGAGAAATAGTTTGAATTTTTCTGCTGGTCTTTAGAAGATAATTTGCTATTTGTTGTTGGTTTTTTAAAAAATATGACTGAAGTTTTGAAAGAAGGAGGGACTGGAGAATTTTCTCAATAGATGCAATTCTGCGCTTGTATAACATTTACATTTATAAAACATACACAACATTTACATTTATAAACAATACACAGCTGAATTCTGATCTCATTCAAGAGAAAGACAAATCCCCAATTAACTTTGATTGTAATCACATAAGATGCTACACAACTTGAAATCTATAAAAAAAAAATGATAGTTTCATGTTAATTCTATGGTTTCACCGTACTTTGATGCTTAGATGATCTAAGCATCTGACAATGTCCTTTCACAAAATAAATTTAGATGGTATCAAATTATCTCTGAAATATATTATTCAAATGCATTCAACAGACTGAGAAAATGAAGCAAACACAGGGCAAAAAAAGATATCATATCAAATAATTTGTACTAGCCAGCTCCAGCAAAGGTTTCAATGTCAAAATGTACCAACTACAGAAAAAATACGGTTTACTCTGAGGCAATGTCATGTTCATGAATGACTTTTCTGTTATTTTCTTAGAATCCATTACAAAGACACATTTGCTGGAGATAAATATGTCACTTAAATTTGAAAATTAAGCCTATGCAGAAATTTACTTGAAAAATTATCCAACAATTCCTATATTACTCTGGTATATGTTTTGCTCAAATTCATCACAGAGAGCAACAAGCAATAAAAATCTCTTCAGATGCTGGCAGATCAGATCAGCAGTCATTCCCCCAACAGAGCCACGAAACTCTGTCATCTCTTACACACAAAGGCCATAACATCAAGATTATTTAAAATTTTTAAAATATTTAAATATTCTTTCAAATCCTTCCACATATAAAGGTATGGTTTTTGTGCATAGATATAAAAATTAAGCAGGACTATCTCCTTCAGAATGTTTTCTTGGAGGGATGGAGATAGCGATAAAAATCTCCCATAAATTCTGAATATGAAAAAAAATCCAAGTGACTAAACTGGTTTTCCTGCTAACATAAGAAACCATTTACACTTAGGAAGTTCAAAACTGCAGGAGAGGACAAGGGATCACAAAACTAAAGAATGCATTTTTGTATAGTCAGAAAGGAGCCAAATTAAGTTTGCAACCACATTCTATAATCTGTCATTTTTCCAAATTTTGTTGCCTGACTTTGCAATTTAAACAGCAGTATTTAAAATGTGGTATTTGATGTAACAACTGTGAACATTCATGAATTTCATTAAGAAGTCATCTGGAGTGAAAGCATAACAGAAATAAATTATCCCCTCCCCAAGTACAAGGTTGCAACATTGCCTCCAGGGGGCTTTTTAGAGTACTTTGTATGGTTATGAAGGACATATGGCCTGCTAAAAGATATGCATTAATTGTGTCCTTATTCATCCAAGCTAGCTCAAGTGGGCAGTGCTGAAACCCACAGAGCACATAACCAAAACATGTTCTGTGTGAATGTTTCTTTTTGGACATCTTCTTATTGCTATTCTCACTGTGAGAGTCTTTAAATCCTTCAGTACACAGGCAGTAGATTTTATTTTACTAATGTTTCTGTCTGTTTCATGAACTTCAAGCCCAGAAGCACCTCTTACTGATGGACAGATTTGCATTTTACCATTTAAGCAGTTGCTACAGAAACCTGCTCTTCTGAACAGGACTTTAAATCTTGGTCTAAGCTAGAAAGTACATTCACCACAAGCAGATCCTTCTTAATACACTGCTAGGAAGTACCTCTTTCAATACACCTTTAAGATACATCTCCTGTACAGCTCAACCTTCACAGTTTAGACTTTCAATTTCTCTTACTACTTCCTTTATTTCTTACCCTAGCTTCAAGCTGCTGATTGCAAAGTTTTCACCTCCCTTTCTGTTTTTAGTGGCTATTATCTATGGCAAACCCAAATATGATTTCAAATTTTTCTCATAACAGTCATTTCTTAAAAAAAACAGCTCCTGAAAGAAAAAAATACCACCACCACAAAAAAAAAAAAAAGCAGGCAAAGCAAATTTTTATTTGTTGACATGATTTCAGTAGATCAGTCTTCCATTGTTTCCTCTCTCATTTAGTCATGCTCACTTACCCAGGTATACTATTCCTTTCCCCAGTTCTTTTTATCTTGCACTCTACACCTTTCTCAACCCCAATTTCTCTTCCTTAGTGAGGAATAGCAGTATTTCTCATCCCATAGCTGTGATTTTCATAAAATATAATCTAAATGTGTGCTAAACATACAAAAGAAGTAATCTCATAATATGTATTCTAAATATGCACTAAGCACACAAAATAAATACTATGAATTTCAAACTGTTGTATCATGTCACAGACAGGTGACATGAAGCGTCCCATGGCTACTGCTGTGTCTAAACCTTTTGGTAGATCATTTGCTATATTGAGCCATCCACTTCACTCTTACGTTTCATGTTTTCTTGAACCATATTTTTATCATGCTTTTACAGCTTAGAGATATTAGTTGTTCTTTTAAAAGATACAAGTGATGATATTTTTAGATCTCTCAAGAAACAGAGGAACTAAAAGGACAATCATGCAAACGTGCAAAAATACCTAATAACTAGGTATGGGTAGGGTTTGGTGAAAGAAAGAGCACCAGAAGAATTTTTAGCACCAATTCAAGCCAGTTTTTTCATCTCTGATGCCCCCTTCTGCTGCTGTTATAATTGTAACTCATGCATTTCCAAACACTGCACAGTGCTTATTCTGCTACAGTCATTAAGTTATTAGTAAGTCACAAGTTATTAATAGATTGTCTTGGGAGGACAACACACTGAGGAGCCCAGAAAAAACCTGTATGATCTGTAACACATCATAAGAGAGTGTCTAGTGTGAAAATATTAACAGTCCAGTAACATATAATAAAGTATAGCTGCACAGAAGTTACTTGTAATGATGACCCTTAAGAGAAGAGTGAAAAAAAGGAAACAGGCAGCTCAACAGTACATCTAAAGGATGAGGCAAAAGGCAGGAATATGGAAGCTTCACTGCTCTACCAAGCACAACTTTTAATGGCAGGTGTTCTACTGAAAATGGAAGGAAGAGAACTTCCTAAAGCACAAACAAGCGTCCCAAATGAACAGCTTTAGGGAAAATATTAAGACTAAAATATATTAAATAAACAAAAAAACTTTTCTGCTCCATAAATACAAAGCCCATCAATTTCTCATGGTCTAGGAAAAAGGTGAATAAAAGCATTTATCACTGTACCCCCAAATTGTCTGCACTGGCTTTTTTTTCTTTTTGTAAAGCTAGTATAACCCCGTGGATGTTCTTATTGTCTGATGTAGTGGGGATAGCAATTGAAAGCTCAAGGTGGGAATCTAAAATGCAGTATTTCAAATTGACTACCACATGCAGAGCAGCAGTTGTAATATTTCTATTTCCTCTGCTGTTAGCCTAGAAACAGTAAAACTCCTGCTGGTTGTCTTATCAGAGATGTGGACAAACTAAAGGAAAGATCAAGATTGCCTCTGGTAAAAACAAGATGAACATCTCTGTGCTTTAATGTAAATGCTCAGCACTTCTAGCTCAATACAGAATGACTCATGAACTTCAGTAGAACACTTGTTCCTTGTAGGGTAATTTTTCCCTGCAAGGGAAAAACTTCATATTTATTTAATTCAGAATATACATTGGCATATTCTATACATGTATGTTTCACAAATCCTGGCAAAAGGTCCTCAAGTGAGAAGTCTAATGTGAAAGATGTAAAGTTGCCCCATATTAACAATATTGATTGTAATGAGAAGCTATTTATTCATCTGTAATATCATCTTATGTTAGGAAACTCCATGTTCTTTAACATGTTTCATCCCGTCCTTGAAAAACTAATAAATATGCCCTATATTTATTAGGTATGATACAGTTTTAAAACATGTAGGAAAGACTCATTCATAATGTCCACGAGATTCCTGTTCTTTTACATTTTGACTTTTTACAGAAAGCACTGAATATTTTTTCTGCCCTGACTTTAGAAATTGCAAAACTTAGAGTTTAAGAATTCTCTTTGTTATAAAAAAGAAGCAGTGGGTTTTACTCTTGACCCAAAGGGATTTGCTGTGCAGAGAAGTGAGTATGTGCTGAAACAGCGTGTCAATGGCTTCAAATACTGCGGTGAGGCTTGCTAGAAAATGGGAGGGGTAAAGGGAAGGGGGGGTAATTGGGAAGATCCCAGAAGGGCAAAGTCCTATTCACAAGTGGTTGAAATTCATCAGTACGAAAAAGCAAAATTGGTGTTCAGGTGACAAGAGAGACAGGAAAAGTCACACGCCAGCTCTAGGACATGAACAGAGCAGCTTGAAAGCTCTCACTGTCGGCTACCTGGAGAGTTCTTAAAGAGATGTTCATGCCTTGTTATCTATGGCAGAAGAACTGGAGGGAGGAAAAAGAAAAGGCTCAAACTTCAGGGTTAAAAATTTCTCTGAAAACCTTTACCCCCTTGACTGCTATTGAAAACCCATAAAGACAGAAAAGAAAAAACCCAGAAAACCCAGAAGAACTGGGTTTTATGAGGAAAAGGAGAAATATCCAGTCTATGTTAGAATGTATATACATCATATCTGTCTATCTATCTAAACAAACACACATATATATACACACACACATATATATCTATATATGCATATACTTATATGTTTATTTATATATACATTTACACATTATGCAGATGTTTTAATGTAAGTGAATATTAATTTTTTGGGGGGTTTAAAATACTTTCTTATCACAGATCTTGTATTTCCATTAGAAGTTCTAGAATAGTTTCCCACTGGCAAACATCCCTAATTGCACCACCCTCCATTAAAGAATTGTTCAATTGACTGAAACGTTCTGGGACTAATGTAGAATGATGTCTCCATGTAGAATTTAAACCAAAAATTGACTGATATGCTTATGTGTATGTTGATGAATTCAGTGGATCTCCCATTGGCCATCAAATATATCTTGGACCCCAATGTTATTGTAACTTGAACTGCAACATTGGACTTCTAAAGGGCAGACTTTGGCCTGTTCAGGAGCATGGTTGAGAGTGTCCCTTGGGAGACAGTTCTGAAAGGCGCTGGTGCTCAGGAAGGCTGGTCATGCTTCAAGAAGGAACTCTTAAAAGCACAGGAGAAGGCCATCCCCAGGTCCCAAAAAAGTTGCAGACAGGGAAGAAGACCATCTTTGCTAAATAGAGAGCTTTGGCTGGACCTCAGGAGTAAAAGAAAAGTATATGGCCTTTGGAAAAGGGGGGTGGTAATTTATGAGTAGTATCAAGATGTAGCAAAGCTACGCAGGGGGAGATTAGAACGGCAAAAGCTCAAGCAGAACTCAGCTTGATCACTGCGGTCGAAGATAAAGAGGGTCTTTCAGTATATCAACAGAAAAAGGAATACTAGGGAAAATGTGGGCCCACTGATGAATGAGGTGGATGCCCTAGAGGTGGAAGACACAGAGAAGGAGGAGTTACCAAATGCCTTCTTTACTTTGCTCTTCACTACTAAAGCTGTCCCTCATGAATCCCAGACCCTGGAGACAAGGTGGAAAGTCTTGAAAGAGGAATATTTCCCTCTGTAGGGGAGGACTGGATTAGGGACCACTTCGCCAAACTGTAATTATGTATGTCCACGGACTCTGCTGGGATGCACTGTGCTGAGAGAACTGGCAGATGTTATTGCTGGACCACTCTCTATCATCTTTAAAAGGTCATGGAGAACAGGAGAAGAACCTGGAGGAAGGCAAATATCACTCCAGTCTTCAAAAACCTGTCCCTGGGAAGGTAATGGAGCGATTCATTTTGGATGTCATCTCCAAACACATTGAAGAAAAGAATTTATTGGAAGTGGTCAACATGGATTTACCAAGGGTAAATCACGCTTGACCAATCTGACAGCCTTTTATGATGTTATAACTAGATGGCTGGATGAGGGGATAGCAGCAGATGTCATCTACCTTGACTTAAGCAAGGCTTTTGACATTGTCTCCCACAACATCCTCATTAGAAAATTAAGGAAGTGTGGATAGAGGAGGGGGCAGTGAGGAGGACTGAGTCCTGGCTGTGTGACAGGACTCAGAGGGTTGTCATTAATGGAGCAGGGTCGAGTTAGAGGCCTGTAACCAGTGGTGTCCCTCAGGGGTCATTACTTGGTCAGTTTTGTTCAACATATTTATCAATGACCTGGATGAGAGGACAGAGTGTATATACCCTCAGCAAGTTTGCTGATGATACCAAACTGGGAGGGCTGGCTGACACTCCAGAGGGATGCACTGCCATCCAGTGCGACCTGAACATGCTGGAGAGCTGGGCAGAGAAGAACCTAATGAGGTTCAACAAGGGCAAGTGTAGGGTCCTGCACCTGGGGAGGAAGAATGTCAGACACCAATACAGATTAGGGATGGACCCACTGGAAAGAAGTTCTGAGGAGAAGGATCTGTGAGTCCTGCTAGATAGTAAACTATCCATCACCGAGCAATGTGTCGTTGTCACCAAGAGGACCAATGAAATCCTGGGCTGCATAGGGAAGAGTATGGCTAGTAGGTTGAGGGAGGTCATTCTTCTCCTCCACTCTGCACTGATGAGGCCACAACTGGAATACTGCATCCAATTTTGGGCTCCCCAGTACAAGACAGACAGTGAACTACTAGAGAGAGTCCAACATAGGGCAACTAAGATGATTAAGGGATCAGAGCCACCTCCCTTACAAAGAAAGGCTCAAAGAGCTGGGATTCTTTAGCCTGGACAAGAGAAGGTTGAGGGGAGACCTTATTAATGCATATAAGTATCTAAAGGATGGTTTGAGGGAGGATGGAGCTGGACAAGAGTCAATGATTCCCAGTGACAGGACAAGGGGCAACAGGCACAAGCTGGAACATAGGAAGTTCCACTCAAATANNGGAACAGGCTGCCCAGGGAGGTTGTGGAGTCCCCTTCCCTGGAGACTTTGAAGACCCACCTAGATGCAGTCCTGAGTAATGTGCTCTAGGCAATGCTGCTTCGGCAGGGGAGTTGGACTAGATGATGTCTGGAAGGTGCCTTCCAACTCCAACAATCTCATGATTCCATGGAAAAAAAGTAATTTCAGTCCATTAATTTACATTTCTATGACAATCATGTTCCCTAAACTGTAACACATCAGAGAAATTGTATCATATCTTTGATAATTGATATTGCTATGTTTACAGTATGGATTACTTTCAGCCAGACTGACTTTTCTACCCAAAAGTGTTTATTTGCTTTCTATTAATGATATTGTTGCAGTCAACATGGCCTAAAGATGTCATTGAGTTTATTTGGACAGGAAATAGTTTTCTTTATGTCAGCTGAAAAAAGAAATTTTGGGGTATTAAGAAGAGGTTCTGCACCCAAAAAGTATTTTGTTTTTGTCAGTTACCTCAACTGGTCTAACTAAAAACATTTCTTATGGCTCCAAATTTTGCCTTGATCTGGTTAATGGATTGTTTACTAAAGACAAATCTAATTTTCCTGTATAGGTGGGAATAGCAGCCTCTCAGTGAGAAGGAGGCTGCGTCCACAAGAAGCAAAAAATTCAGAGAAGCCCTGGTGAGACCCAGGCCCATGTACATGCTGCAGGGAACAGCTTTCAGGGCTCTCCTCCAGATCTGGCCAGCTAATGCTCAAATGAGACTGGGACAAAAGCTGGGGGAAATTAATTCTTACTAATATCATTCCACCTTTGGAAGGGGGATGTCAAAACTCTTCTCACAGGCCTACAGAGGAGTGTGGAGATGTTAAAGCATCCAGTCAATCTAAGCTAATGAAACCCTGGTATCAATACAGACTGGGGAATGAAGGGATTGAGAAAAATCCCGAGGAGAAGGACTTGGGTGTGTTGGATAATGAGAAGCTCAATGTGACCTGCAATGTATGCTTGTAGCCCAGAAAACCAACTGCATCCTGGGCTGCATCAAAGGAAGCATGGTCAGCAGCTTGAGGGAAGGGATTGTCCCCCTCTTCTCTGCTCTACTCCTCCCAACTGGAGTACTGTGTCCAGCTTTGGAGACCCCAACACAAGAAGGACATAGACCTTTTGGAGTGTGTCCAGACAAGGGCCACAAATATGACCAGAGGGATGGAATGCCTGTCCTAAAAGGACAGTTGGCATTAATCAATCCGGAAAAGAGAAGGCTCTGGGGACACCTTATTTCAGCCTTTCTGTACTTAAAGGGGTCTTATAAGACAGATGGGGACAGAATTTTTGGTAGATCCTGTAGTGATAAGTTTATCACTATCACTACAGGGCTAATGGTTTTAAACCAAAAGATACTAGATTCCGGCTAGATATAAGGAAGAAATTTTCTACAATGAAGTTGGTGAAACACTGGAACAAGTTTCCTAGAGAAGTGCTAGATGCCCCATGCCTGGAAATATTCAAGATTGGATAGGGCTTTGAATGACTTGATCTAGTTGAAGATGTCCCTGCTCATGGTTCTATGATTCTACGTTTCTACCTGATAGAAGGCTCTGAAAAGTCAAACATCAGCTATATTTCTTTCTTGTGAACATATCTTTATTTAAAGTAAGAATCTATGGGTGGGAGGAATAGACCATATCTATCAGTCTACCTGACTGGAAATGAATAGGGAACAAATGAGACTCTCTTGTTTAACCAAGTTCTCTTGGACTGTAAGAAGAAAAGAATTTGTCTCCATTTCTTGGTGTCACTTATCTTCTCCAGTTTCTGATCTTTGGGTGATATTGCTCAGCTTCTTCCACACTTACGAGAGCAAGAGTGGACAAATGTCTGCTTGGTAACCGATCTCAACACTATGCTTTCTAGTTTAGGTATTATGTTTTCTCCAACTTTTTCCTTATATAAGGACTTCAGTTTATTCAGGAATGAATCTTTAACATTATCCATTGTTAAATGTACCTTTCAAACTCAGAATGAGCTCCATTGTTTTCAGCTAAACAATTTGTCATACAAGTCGGGTAATGTGCATAAAAGTGTACTGTTTAACTCAATAGAGGGGCTGCTCTGTCGCGTTTAAGCAGAATGTGTTTAAATTAATGAATTAATCAGGGCTTTCCATTTCTATCTGCTCTAATTTCCCTCCATAAATCATCTTCATTTATTGCCTCTTTAATTGTCAAGCTGTGACCTTGTGTTTTGTAACCTTTTCCTTTATCTCTTTATGACCCTAAATGATTTGCACATATCATCTTTAATTGACACCTCAGTGTGACATCAGCAAACGGAGAGGAAATAGGGTACTAAGAACAGCAAAATGTCCTAGTCATTCCATCTATTATGTTTCAGAAAACCTCTGAGGACGTTTGGTATTTTATGAGTGCATTTGGCAGGATGTCTTTGGATAGAGAGAATTTTGAATTTAGCTCCAAGAAAACCAGACAATTTCTTAAATCAACAGCAAGAAAACTAAAATCTTTTTCTACACCTTGACGTCAATCACTAGTAAATTTGCATGAAGGCACATGGCCCCAGGGAAATAAATATGGTGTTTACAGTCGCCGAGGACCTGGGATACATTTTGTACCCTTTTCTTTGGATTGTTCAGCATGATGTGCTATAAAATGTTATGCATAGTGTTCTGAGTATAAAAGATTCATGTACTCGTAGCAACATAACTTGTCAGATTTGGTGAAAAAAATAACGAAAAGAGCTTGAAAATCTTTATTTCATCTTTTACAGCTGTTTGTCCTCTATAATATCATGCATACCCTCATCAAGACAGGTTTAGACACAACTTTTTTTCAAAATAATATTAATAAGCATTTTGTCAAATACATTCAAGCCAAAGAATCATGTCTAAAATTTTCTTCCTCACCATAATTGCTAGGAAGCAAGAAAATTAGGGAGAGGAGGAACTACTTCCATGTTATCCTTTATTTCCACTATATAAAAGCTAAAGCCACTAACTCAATTGGTTCCAGGAAGGTTTTCTATTGTTTGCTGTATTTAAATGCTTTGAGATGGAAAGTTCAGAAAGACTATATTATATCAGTTTTAATAGTCTACGAATTTTGGTGTGTGCTATGTGAAAAGTACCATTGCATAATAATCTGTGTGACCTTGCAACAGTAAGTAATAGGGTAGCTAAGCCACATAGCTCAAGACCTAGATCACTCCTTTGAAAATGTAGGAAAAATCTAGAGGTATAAGACATGATCCTTCAGCCTAACCTCTCAATTTCATTACATATTGAGTATGTCAAACCTTTAGTATTACTATACAGAATAGTCTTTGTTCATAAACTGGCAAGTTTAAATCATTGGTCTCACACAATTTTGGGATCAAGAAATGAAAAAAATCACTGTTGAATGATTATGCTTCTTGTATTAGGAATCAGCTATGAAGCTGTAGCCATGATATTCAGAGAATATTTATTATTCACTAAAGTTTGCTTTTGTTATTATTAGTTTGGCAGGTTTTCAAGTAAAACATGGCTAGCTTCTACAATGTACTGCTGTATATAATTTCTCTACACAGCACCATGTACTCTCAATGTACTGTAGGTATTTCAGACATTGCAAAGCAACTCAGCATTTTACTGATTAGATGAGGAATTGTATGTATACATCATCAGCTTGCTTCAATGTAAAATACCAATGGGTATTTTACAGGGAGCAGGAAGTCCAGTTACTTTCCAGTAATATTTTAGCTTATAAATACTTTCAAATACACTATGAAAGTCCTAGGTGAGATCAGATAATAATATAGATAGGCAAAGTAGATTATTCATTATTAAACTGATATGTAAGTTACAAGAATGGTTTTAATTTCTTTTAACAAACTTAAAGTGTTAGGGTTTTGTTGAGTTTGGTTTTTAACTATGCAGTTTTCATCATTTTACAGAATTAATTGCAATATGCAACATAAACTGAACATGAGTTCCCTCTGCTTACAAACTGGCAATTTATTTTGAGTGGCAGGCACAATAAAATAAGTAATCCTATGGAATAGGTAATAAATGTCTACATGAATGAAATTCATTCCATGTGAATACAAATATAGAAGTGTTAATTAATAGAATGGGTGTTTATTTCTGAAACATGGATGTATAACCTTCCAACTTGATATTTCTGCTTAATATGGAAGCGCTTATGGAAGAAGTCACAATTCTCTCTTAGACTAAACTGTTCCAGTAGATGATGTAGTAGAACAGTTTTAGTTAAGCTTTGATTTAGATTATTACTAGTCTGACTAGATGACACAAAATGTCATCAAAAATGTGAAACAACAATTTCACACCATTGTTAGGAAAAATTTCAGAACAGAAGAGTTGGTAATTTTCAAGCAAGTGTGTGACCAGCTTAAATAAATCTGTAGATAAATACTTCATTGCAAGTTCTCTTCACTTAAAAATACAGGTAAAGTCACACTGTGTACATTGAGTAGCTTTAAGTTCATATGACTGACATAAATAATTGCATTCTGTTATAGATAATTTGTTTTGGCTTCTTACAGCATTTGCTTCCACTCTTATCACCTTCAAATTTATTGTAGTTTCCTAGCATAGACTCCATAAGATGAATTGGATGTGTATGTACTTTTTAAAATCAAGAGTCAGCTTTCAGGGAATATTGACTCACTGTTTAACATTTATAAATAAAACAACAAGCTAAGCTGTTTGAAAGAACATGCAAGCAGCAGGCATTGAATTTGTTTGGCAGTATGATAGGTTGATTTAAATACATATGGCTATGTCAAAAAACTACTTTTCATTCACCTGGCTAGAAAAAGCATTATTCTTAGGTATGGTGTTGTATGTCATGTTTCAATGCATGGATTTTTTTTTGGTTGATTAAATCTACAGGGGCTTTCAAAAAAAATGTGTGATGGAGACATGCTTTTGGAAGACACTGTGGCTTCTTCAAAAATCCTGGTTAGTAACCAGAACAGGAAGGTGAATCAAAATGCAGTAAATGATATTACTGTTCCTATACAAAAGATCCTATATAGTTTCCTTCCTAGGAAGGAAATATTTACTGAAGTTTTTTCCCTCCATAGTTTTGCATCATTGCTGACACAATAATTTGCAGAACTTCAGCTTTGCCAAAAATCATTTAGCAGTTTATGTATAGTGTACATAAGCATATGGTTAGGGGAAGAGGATATAGAAACCCTAATGTTTTTTTGAGCTCCCAAATATTGCACATTTCCTCAGGCCTGAGGCAGGCACTCCGTGTCTGCATCTCCACCATGTGCTTTCAATATAGACTATGTGCACAAACATATGGGTGATATGACTGTTTAGGTGACTCCCATTCTTTGCCATATTGAACAAAGTGACCATCCGCTCTCGGATTACTGCTTAGACCCTGACCTTTCTGGAGAAATTGAAAATAAAATAAAGGCAGCCAGAAACATCTTAAGGGAGTAACTTTTTTGCATTTCAGCTATCCAAACAAAAGTGCAGATAATTCACCATGAACCTAAGAGAAAATTTTCATTCTTTCCTATAGAAAAAACAAAGAGCCATCTAGCCATAAAGTATGGCCTTGGTCTGTCCATTATCAATTGTTTAACAATTGCAAACTTATCTTCCAACTTTCTCACACAGTCTGTCAATCAATCAGTTCTCAGTTGCATTGTTTTTAACATTCTTTTTTTTTTCTGTTTAATTTACTATAATTGCTTAATATTTAACTAATATAAAAGTGTTTAGACACATAAGGGGCTTCAGTTAAGAGGAAAATAATGTGTTGTATCAAAGGTTACTTTTCTCACAATCAGTCTGTACAATTTGTTTCCTGATTTACCTTAAGTCCAGCAGCACTTCCCTACTAAGCAATACACAGCTTTAAAAAAATCAAATGAGATTTCATGTTTAAGAGCAGGCATTATTTTTTCATTATACTTAGGTACTGACAGCTTATCTTGTCTGTTGGTATTCTTGGTTTTAGACATAGCTATTTCTGTCTGTCTTTCTTCCCATTCATCCATTAATCCAGCAATCCAGTTAAATATAGGTACTTCATTCAGGTCTACTTTGCACCTGTTTGAAGCATCTGGAGACAGGAGACAATTTCAGTGATTCAACTGCCCAGCTTCTAACCTAGGTTAAAAAAAGTCTACATCCAGGAGCCAATCTGCCATTGCTGCTGATCCTCCTGCTGCAAGTCTCAAGCCAATGCAAGTCCCTTAGTGAAAACACTGTGGTAGGTGGCCAGAGCGCAAAACACTGCAATCTGAGTGGAGATCCTCAGAATGTTTTAAGACAGAAAAATGCCTGAAGTCTAAATTGCTAAATTAAGAAGTGAATAAGACTAAAGTCCTGTGGGTACTTTAAAATTGTTCCTCTACATTAGTCTGATCTCACACAGATTACCTCAGACTGTGGTTTTAATCTATGAGACACATTTAAATACAGAACAACTCACCTTCAACCTTTCTGTTCACATCTGATGGAAATTCACCTTTCTGTTGTGCCAGTTAAACATAGCTGGGAGCCCAAAGAAAATGAGAACAGAAACTGATGGAAGAACTATGAGAGACAAGAATAGTTTTCAGAGAATAACCTATCTATTTAATATCTTTTTTTTTAATTGTCTCAGTGGATTCAAATCTCTTAAATCTACAGAACAATGTATTCTGTAAATTAAATTTTATTTTATGAGCTCACAAAATACAGAGATACAACAAACATAAGAAACTAGCACTCAATCCCCTTTGTACAATCTAGTCTATCACATGAGTTCCATGAGTTCATTTATTAAGTCATGAGGTTTCTTTTGCACCTCTAAGCAGAACAGTTACCCAGGTGACTATGACCTTGTCCTTCCACCTCAGTCATGATCTGGGTGTTCCCTATATCACATCAGGAAGCACAAAAGCCTCAGCAGTCCAGCTGCTGTTGAATCTGCTTCAAAAGCTTTTTGGGTAAGCTAGTATTTTCATACCTTCCAGAGTGGAATTTGGTCTATACCATTTCTATGAGTTAGCAGATTCTCATAAAACTGCCAGATAATCAGTATGCAAAGATGATAGCTGCAGGAGACAGCAATCTGCAGGTGATAATGGCTGCATAATGTCCTTTTAGCTCTTTCTGCCCACTTGTCTTACCTATCTGGTGCTCTTGCTTTGATGTAATGGTGTCTTTCCCAGCATACATCAGGCTTTAGTAGGAGCTATGTTAGTCAAAATCTGAGCAGGAGTTGAGTGAACAGTGGCATTCATTAATGATGTTTGAGGGTATACAGAAAACCCTGCTAAACAAAAGCAAGTTCTGGTCCACTCATTTTTTCCACTCACATGAAGATGGCACCACCCTTAGGCAGCGCAGTACTTTATGCATTCCTGTTGACTTCATTGACATAAGCATTGTGCGTTCAAAGTGTTATTTTGGCTTTTTGCAAATAATAAACAAAATATAATAAGAGCTTCGTTGAATTGAATCAAAACAGGGAAACAATTTGTAACTCTATTTCCAACTTTTAAAGAAAGAAAGACACAATAGCCTTATTTTGCATAACAGAAGGTAGCAAGGAAGAACTTTGGGAAGTGTGAAGAAATTCTTGATATTTTCACATTAAAACTTTTAGCTCCCCCAGGAGAGTTTTTCAATAGAATTAGGGATGTTACAATTTGTCTACTGCTTAGTTGTTTCTTCTTTCCTCAGGTAGGAGATTATTCCTGGTCTATGTACAAATATTCTCACCATCTTCAAGGAAGGACATGAAGATAAAGCAAATTTCCTCTCTTTTGGAGATAAACATGAACATATAACCTTTTCTGCTTCCACTTAATATTATTGAACAGAGTGAAGTTTAATTTGTCCCTGTAGAAGGGACAGGGCTTGGCAAAATGCATGCGTGGCAAAAATGTTGAACTAGGTAAAATATAGAAATTAATATAGTAATAAATCTTTCAGAATTGTTTCTTTGAACTTTTTGCAACTTCTAAACTATATTTTCCAAAACAGTTTTCTCTACTGCAGGATACACATCATACTACCCAGTTCATTTTGTTGAATATTTAGTTTCTGTTAGTTAAAATAATAACATGGTGTGTAAGCAGTTCTAACATAGAACAGTAACAGCAGAATAAATAACTGTGTTTATTTAGCAGCCCTTTTACAGTGGATCTGACCCATACTCTGAATTGCAACAGTGCAGTACCCTACATACCCTAAAGAAATTCCCATTCTGATCTGCATACCAAATCCATAATTAATGTAACTCTATTTTATACAAGGTTAGAATCCTGTTCCAAGAGCATGAGATGTGATGAATCCATAGGTACTGTTTTGTCATTGTAAAACTGCTACTGCACCTGGTAGTTATAAGCAGTTTACCTGGTTGGTACACTGAAGTAATGGTCTTACATAGCTTTGTAAGTATAGTAGATACAGGAAACTGGAGGATGCACAGAAGTAAAAGGATGATGAAAACTTAATAGCTGGCATTGCTTTCAGCTAACTGTTTACTGTATTAAAAAAAAAAAAAAAAAAGTAAAGACAGTAAACCAATGTTCACTATGGAGTATTAAATGTACACATTGAATTTCATCATTATAATGTCATAAAAGCCTTTTGTGTTCAATCAGACGTACAAATAAAAGTAGCTGTACACAAGCTTAAATGACTATATGTTTTTAAGTAGACTAGCAAGATCCTTCATCAGTCTACTAAAAACCTCAGCAATTGTTTCCAGACCCTTTCTTTAGTGTCCATTTTTTTTCACCCAAACAAAAATACATGGTGACTCAAAAGAATTTGCTTAGCTGACAAAAAATGTAAAAGCTAATAAGTAGCTGAGCATGACTTTGAACAAGCACACATAGCCAGGTCATATTGAGTTTCTCATCCACCAACACCCCAAATCCTTGTTCTTGGGGCTTCTCTCAGTCCTTTCTCCACCCAGCCTATATTTGTACTTGGGACTGATGTGATCCAGGTGCAGGACTTTGCATTTGGTCCAAGGCCTAAGAAAACTTATATTTGCTTTTACTAGTTGGTGGAGACATGGCTGTTATTTGTTATCACATTCATTAGGGTCTGATGGCATCCATTTTGCCATTTTATTTCTTAAAACTAGCTCTCCTGTGCAGGTCCCTTGACCTTACTTTGTTTTATGGCAAAACTAGCTCTCAGAAGGATTTGGATTATTTCCTTTCCTTTCTCAAAATTTGTTCTGCTGTTTTACCACACATGATGATTTCATCAATGTATCGCAAGTGATCTAGTGGAGTGTGGAACATGGCAAATGGCATGGAATCTGCCCATGGCAAATGGTAGTGCTGAGTTTCCACTCAGGGGTAGGCAGTTCCAAATATACTGGATGCCCCCCAGGTGAACGCAAACTGTGTCCTGCACTTTTTGCTGCCAAAGGGATTGAGAAGAACACATTAGTGGTATCAGTCATAGCATACCACTTAGCTACCTTAGTTCCAGTTCATAATCAAGTTCCAGCATGTCCTGCATGGCAACACTCAGTGGTGGTATAACTTCATTCAGGCCACAAGAGTCTACCATTAATCTCCACTCTCAATTAGGCTTTCCCACTGGCTGTACAGGACGGTTAAAACATGAGCAAGTCTTGCTGGTCACTAGGCTCTCCAGTTGCTGAATTAGGTTATGAATGGGATTCAGGGAATCTTGACTGGTGCAATGTTGCCACGAATACACAGTTGTGGTGCAGTTGTCAACTTTCACCATTAGCAACTCCACAATAGAAGGGTCTTCATAGAGACCAGGCAAGGTAGATAATTGTTTAATTTCCTCTACATCAACAGTGGCTATACCAAAAGTCCACCAGTATCCTTTGGGGTCCTTGAAGTATCTTCTCTTAAGGTAGTCTATGCCTATAATGCAAGGTGCCTCTGGGCCAGTCACAATGGTTTTTCCTATTCATTCCCAATTAGGCTTACTTCAGCTTCTGACATACTTTATTTTTGGGACCTTCCTGTATCCAGGTTTGAGCTAAAAACAGAGCCAGTTACTCTAGAAATACAGATGGATTCTGTCCCTTTAATAGTTTGGTGACATTATGGCACACTGTGCACCAGTGTCTACCAGAGCCTTATACTCTTGGAGATCTGTTGTGCCAGGCCATTGAATCCACAATCCAATAAAGCCAGTTGCCCTGGTTGTGTTTCAGAGCCTAAAAGGACTGGAAATATTGGCCAAGATAAGAGATTCGTAACTTGGCTGTTTGGAGGGTATACTGAGAATAAAGTGTTTAGTATGTTCCTATTCCATGCTACATCACTGGATGTCAGATCACAGATCTTTCAGTGTCAAGAAAAAGAGGAACACAGGACATTTTGAGTGATTGTTCACTGCCTAGATTGGCAGACAACTGCTTGGCAGATGCAAAGTAGAATTCATTTCTTCAGTGTGTTATTCTCATCATGACTACCTCATGAATAATTTCATGTATTGGCACTGATTAGAAATTCAAAAGAATTGTATTCTGTAGTGTAGGAAATTTGGTCAAAATTGAAAGTCTTTTAAAAATTGGTTGAATTTACCAGCATTATAAGAATAAAAGGATAATGTCATGGCGTCAAAATCTACCATTTTGACTTGCTAGGTGTTTGTTTTGTTTGTTGTGACTTTGAATGTGTAAGTTTAAAAACACACATTCTGATAGAATTTAAAATTTAATGTTTTCATTCTACTTCTGAATGCACCAAATTTCAAAATCTCAGAAAACTATTTTTCCATTTTCACGTGTGTTTCTAATTATAATGACCAACAAGAAAAATCCAGCTGAAAACTTAATTGGACTTTTTAAATGGTGTACTATCCTAAACCAAGTGCTTGAATTTTCAGTCTTAATCTTCTCTTAGACTAATTCTCTGAATCCAGTGTACAGATATAATGGGAATACTGGGTAAAATGCCATCATAAATTATATTAGTTTCTTTTTCTTGTAGCATGTGTACATTCAGGGACTGGAAGACATGCTCTGTCTTGTAGTTAGTGTTTGCTATTCTAAAATAGAAAGCCAGTGATCTTTGAACAGAATACGGCAGGAATAAGAATCTGCACAGTGAAAAAATGTTGTTGTTTTCATCACCTGAAGTAAAAAACAATTTCCTTTAGTGAGATTTCTCCACGTTGTGCTGAAAAACACCAGGATTGGCATAATTTCTTTGTAGACAGCTTCATTTGGTGGTAAATTTGCAAGCAGGCAAGTTTGCATGAGTTTATGTCTGCATCTCTAAATTAACATCAAAAAGATTAACAGGCTAGGCCTTGTTGCCCATGTTTATTTGATGCTCATAGGGAAGAACTCAGCAGGAAAGAAGTGTTTCCTGTCTGGCATACCTTGGCTGACACAACACTCTTAACCTCAAATAGAAATAGGTAGATTATCAAAAATCACTTGAAGAACTTTTGTGTAACCAACAGTTTCAATATACACGTTTTGAGTTGTTTTCAGTAAAACAGATGTTCATTTCCACTACCTGACAATAGGTGGCACTGGAAAATTTCATAATTGCTCTGCAGTTTTCAGCTACACAATACAACAGGGATCTGATGTGCTCCACTGCTATCCAAAAAATTTCATATCTGACTTACTCTGTGTAAACATTAGACATGTCTGAATTAATCAGGGAAAAGAAGTTACTGATTAATAGTCACTTTTCTTCCATATTCACAAAGCATTCCTCAATTATAACCTAATCTAACATTTACTATTTTCATAAACGGGAAAAATTGCATGCATATATGCAGTATCCAGAGTATTTGTCTGCTCCTTCATTAGGACAGTTGAAGTTACACACTTAGTTGCTAAGTTAAGTGCTATTCTCTCTAGTTGCTGATTGGATGCATTTGACCAAACAGAGGCATTTGCCTAACTTTCACTTAAACAATATCAATTTACACAGGTGTGTACTTGTATTCAAAATTCCATTACTTGGAAATTAGCAATAAAATGCCTACAGAGCTTTCCCACTGTAGTCCTTAATTCTGGGCCTGCATGATTTCATCTCATCACTGTCTGTGTTTTTCTATTTTGAACTGCTGAAGCAGGCCAGCTTTTTTTCTTTGAAAGCATCTGACTCCTAGCTAACTTATTTCTAGCAAAAATGCTATTTTTCTCCTCTTTGATATCAGTGTTGCAGAAGCTAAAAACACTTGCTGTCGGTCTCAAAGCATTAATAATGCAGAAAGAGCTAGAGATAATTGTTTCATATGACAAGGAAATAGCTTATTTGTTGAAGGTTATTTAAGTTGAAGAATTAATGCAGATAAAAATTGCAACTCTTTACAATTAATCTACATCATGTACTATCTTTTAGAGACTTTAATCAAGCAGATGTTGTTCCTATATGATTTATACGATTTATCTACTTAACTTTTGTCGTAAGACTGTCCCTGTACACTTACCAATCTTTTTTCTTAATTGAAGATATGCAGTGTAACAAACATACCACAATTTCTTATTTTAGTCTGAATACAATACAGAAAAGAGAATTTGCATTACTGTGTCTTATTTACCTTAGTTAAACTGCATTATTTCGATTTTGCACTAGTCTTTGGTGTATGAACTCTTCCATAGAATTCACTATTTCCAAAATTATCCTAATGGCTTGCTATTTTCATTTGTTTTGTGGATTTATACAGAAGCCTAACTGTTAAACTGTACTTGCAAACAGGAGTTTAACAAGAGGTCAAATCAAACTTAAACAGACAATCTGATACGAAAAAAATATTTACCTCTTAGGAAGCCAGTTAAATATTTAAAAGATAGCCATTACTGGAAACTCTGTTCCCTCCCTTACTTTACATTCACTTCCTGGTCTTTAATTGCATTATCCACACAAAACTCCTAAGGTGAAGACCCATGTGAGAGTCCAGATTTGTCAATGAGGCTGCCTAATCTGCCTGACCATTTTCTACCTTAGACTTAATGAAAGCCCATGTGGTAATTATCATATCTTCCAACGTTATCTCAGACTTCTCTCCATTTTCCATCCCTTCTAACCACTCAGTCCTCAATCACATCTTATGCATCTGCCATGACTGTCAATGTAGTTGTTTCCCAAATTACTTCATTATTATGTTATAATAATTGTTATAATGAAATTTCATGCAAAAGTTCCTTTAAAGGGTTAAATAAATCCATAACTTTGCCTGTAGGTAAGCATAGAGAATATTAAAAGTGATCTGAAACTCACATACTTCCATGCACCAAATGCATTCTTTAGAGTCTGACCATGAAGGTTGTTACCTGTAAACAAGAGAAATTAATTCAGGGGAAAAAAAAAAAAAATTACTGTCATTTCATTGTAAAGTTCATTTTCTTCATTTTTGAGAAGCACAGAGGATGACAAAGTTTTCAGTTGTTATGTACTTTTTCTCTGGAAAATGCTATAAATATCCACCAGAGGGAAATACAGAAACTTTGTTACTGTTTTAAAAGTTGTTGTAAGACATTTAGGTAGCATTTCAAAAGTTTCAGGACCTAACTGCCGCTCCTTTTGAAATGCTCTGTGATGGTCTTTATGCTAGAAGCTCAATATAGAAATAGATGATGTCAGTGAGAAATACCAAGTTGAAAAAATAAAAATAGTTATTACTATAAATATCATTGACCTCTACCTAGCAGATAAGTCTGGGAATGAGAAGACTTGAAGAGAAACTTGGAAAAAGGGTCTGACATGGAGAACATGTGGCAGGTCAGAGGGGTATATGAAGGCAAGGTTCAAGCATAGATAGACGTCATAGACCACACATATCACACATTGTTTAATTACTCAAGTCTAGTTATTCTAGAATGACCTAATCAAAGAAGAACAGCAGTGACTTAAATATTTCATGTTTATCACTGCCTTTCTATGACTTTATGCATTAATCTTACGAATGTTCTTAAGCAAGCTTCATATTTTCCTATTTGAATGTCAATGAGGGACATTTACAAGAACTGGTAATAATATATGAGCTAATCATAAATATTTATATATTGCTGTAGGTCAAATGATGATGTCTTCCAATCTGTAATATCTAATTTTATAATGTTTATTAAGAATTTCTGTCAAAAATTTTAATGTAAATATCCGGTTATTACTTTAACATTGCTGAAAACATCCGGATTACAGTGCAGACATTGCAGATGTTTCATCTGATTCTTCATGGTCTTGCAAGAATGCTTGCAAGCACATCTAACAACTACTCTTTTTTATACAAAATTCACTTTTTAAATACCAAGGAAGGCATCAAGTGCAGGTTGGGGGCTGGGGTGGGGGGAAGGAGGGCTGGTTTTTTTTAATTCCTGATCAGATGAATCCCAGGTTAATCTACTAATATCAATGAGAAGCATCAGTGATTTTCCATGCCCTTTGACTTGGAATATTGCTGCTTACATGCTATTACTGTCTGCCCGATGTTAAAACCCATCAGTTATTATTTTTCCTTGGCGTTTAGCTTCTGGCTGATAGCTGTCCATACAGAGAGTAAAATAATGAGGAACCTGTCATCATAATTAGCTGTGGAAGCACAGAGTTGGTGTCTGAACTTGAATGTCTCCATTCGGGTTCAAAATGTTCCTAGATCACTACTAGATTGCACAGTATTTGGGTGCTTTATACAGATCAGAGAGATGGCTGGAGAACAGCCTATTGCAGTCTTTACATCTAACTCATTGGCATGCAGGGGGAAAAAGAGTCCAGAAGGATGCAAAGAAAAGGATTCAAAGCTACTTTGCTGAATAATTGAGGTGGAATCTCTTTAGAAGGTCAAAAATATTCTTGGTCCACTTGCAAAACCTGTTACCTATGTAGTCCTGGTGAAAGCCTGTCTGACTTCAGTCACAAAAGAACTATACCATGAATCCATTAGCTCATGAAAGACTAATTTACTAGCAAAATCAAATAGCATACTTATTTCATACATTCACACAGCTATTATATAGGAACTACTTTATATTCCCATATAACTTCTGTTTGGTGGTGATAATATACTAAGAAATTCACAGTGTATATATATATATTATATATATATACACTGAATATACTAAGAAATACAGAGTTACACGTCAGTTACAAGTAGTTGGCATTCAAACAGGCAGAAAACACCTACCGGTGGGTATTTCATACCTTCAAAGAAACAAAAGATAAATGAGGAATGCATTCAGAACAATTAAAACACTCAAAAAACCTCAAAGTTTCTTATGCTTGGAAAGGTGGGAAAAAATACTTGTTAAGCAATGTACAGATGGGTGTTAAACACATTCACTTATTCATATGGCCCTCAAGCTCAGACTATTAAAGTAACAATGTAGGGAATGTTTTCTATGGAAATGAAGGAAAATTCTTCAAAAGAGCCTGAAGACTGCATTTTTTTAAATGCCAGCATACAAATCCCTCTAGGACCTAATAAAAGCATAATCACTTCAATTTTGTGCCTAGGGACCAGTTTCTGGACTGAGCTGCCCAAAATAGTGACTGAAACTCTTGGCTAACACATCCTTATTGGATATGTTATATGAATATGTGAATAAAAAGGATCTAATCGTGTGGTAAATGCACAAAGTTATCCTTTTTGTAGTATGGGTTCCAAAAGTGTGAAACATGTTAAAAAAAACCCTTAGGAGCTTGACGTTCCTTTCCATGCTAAATCTTATCTCTGACAGTCAAGGCTTTTTAAAAGAAACTAATTCTGATACTTACATAAAATAACTCATTTAAGACATCTGGAATTGGTGTTTTTCTTAAAGAGTACAGATAAGCATGTAGATGAATGAATTACTGCACTTTATTAATTTCAATAATGTGTGGAGACAATATCTACAATCCTGTGTCATCTGGCAATCAGATAAAACTAATACTTTAAATTGTTAAAGTTTTGATAACGCTGGGAAGTTTTATGCTACTTCTAGCATCACTAGAGTATTTTCCATATTATCTCTTCTAAAAGGCATATATGAATATAGAGCTTTTACAACTTTACAGAGAGTAGTTTGAAATTGCCATTTAGGGATAATTAACTGAACCTTGAAGCTGAAATGAATATACACTTGTACTTTAAGCACAAAGGCATTGTGTGGGAGCATTCTTGATCTCTAGTCTTCAGTCACCACTGCAGCCTCTGTTTCAGTCATCCAGATAATGAGAGTCCTTCCGGTTGATTTTTGTCTGATTTGGATCAGGACCTGAATGTCAGTGGAAGTAGTTCATTCACTTATAAGAAAATTCACTCATACTCATTTTCACATTCACGTATAGCTCTGAGTGCATATGTATTCTCCTTAAATCATAAACAGAGAAGTCACTGTGCCAGTGTCTGAATTATGGTTGCCTTTTCATAGACTGTAGCCTGTCCAGTATGTGATTGTTTACTGGATTTTGTTTATTCTCATGTTGTTCTTTCCATCTAGTGTTTGGCAGCCTTGAAAAATGAAGATGTGTGATTCCCATGATGTCTTGTGGCATCTTGACTTCTAGCAGTAACTCCCTGGACACCTCTTGATGCTTGTTGGCCTGTGACTGGCCAACTGGCCATAAGCTGAGTAACACTGCTTTAGGTGCTCTGTATTTTCCAGCCCCTCTTTAACATTACTGACTGAATTTAACATCACTGGTGAATAACTGACTTTGCTTCACATGTGAGGATCTTTTATCTAGATGTAGAATAGACATCATATGGTCCCAAGTGGTGAGCTATTAACATTTTTTCTTACTTCTTTCTTTTTGTTTTCCTTTACTTTTTACCTTTAAAGAGGGAAGACATTACCAGGATACCATCCAAATCCCACGCATACTACAAGATTATCGGTCACTCATTCGATTTTTCTATTTCCCAGTGAGATGTCTCAACTAGTCCATGTATTACAACAACTATAAAGCAGCTTCTCTATACATAGGTCATGAAAATCAAGCACATTATTCACATTTCTGAAAAGGTTTTGAGAAATATAAATTTGTTGATTTTTAAGAAATATTAATTTGACATATACCAAATGTAAAAAAAATAATCAACTACTAAACCAAGGAATGTCCACTATCAAACTATTATAGTTCTGAGCCCTTAGAAATCTTGTCAGTTTACCTAGACAAAAACAGGTAAGGATTAAAGCACTCCTATTTGCTTTAGTTTTAACAATCAAATTATGTAGTCGGGCAAAATAGCCAGCAGGCTTGCGTGGATGAATAAGGAACTGCTGGACAAGGTCAGGACCAAAAAGGAGGCCTATAGAGGATGGAAGAAGGGACAGGTAGAATAGGCAGATTACAGAGAAACGGTCCAGTGGTCAGGAACAATATCAGGCAAGTGAAATCCCAGGCAGAACTAAAGAAATATAAGAAATAAGAAAAACTTCTACAGATATGCCAGGGACAAAGACAAGACTAGGGAAGTTGTGGACCCTCTCCAGAAGCAAACAGGGCACACAAGGGCAGAGTAACAGACATCATCTACCTGGATTTATGCAAAGCATACCACACTGTCCCACACAACATCCTGGTCTCAAAATTGGAAAGTCATGGATTCCATGGATGGACCACTCAGTGGACAAGAAACTGGCTGGATGGCTGCACTCAATTGGTTGCAGTCAATGGCTCAATGTCCAAGTGGCAGCCAGTGACAAGTCATGTTCTTCAGGGGCGGGTACTGGGACCAGTGTTGTTCAACATCTTTGCTGGGGACATGGGCAGTGGGATAGAGCGCACTCTCAGAAAGTTTGTCAATGACACTAAGCCATGTGGCATGGTCACCATGCTGGAGAGAAGAGACGCCATGCAGAAGGACCTGGACAGGCTAGAGAGGTGGGCTCATGCAAATTGCATGAAGTTTGACCAAGCCAAGTACAGGGTCCTACACCTGGGATGTGGCAATCCCAGACACAAATACAGGTTCATCAGAGAACAGCTTGAAGCAGACATGGGGAGAAAGACTTGGGAGCTGGCAGTGCATACTGTTAGCCCAGAAAGCCAACTACTCTCTGGGCTGCATCAAGAGAATTGTGGCCAGCAGGTCATGGGAGGTGATTCTGCCCCTCTACTCTGAGTTCATGAGACCCCACATGGAGTATTTTGCCCAGCTTTAGATTCTTCAGCACCAGAAAGACATGGACTTGTTGGAACAGGTCCAGCGGAGGGCCATGAAGATGGTCAGAGGGATGGAACACTTTTCCTATGAGGACAGGCTGAGAGAATTGGGGTTGTTTAGTCTGGAGAAGAAAAGGCTCCAGGGAGACCTTATAGCAGCCTATCAATATCTGAAGGGAGCCTATAGGAGAGCTGGAGGGGGGCGCTTTTTCAGGAAATGGAGTGAAAGGACAAGGGGCAACACTTTTGAATTGGAAGAGATGAGATTTATATTACATACCAGAAAGAAATTCTTTACACTGAGGGTGGTGAGGCACTGGAACAGGTTGTCCAGGGAAGTCATGGATGCCCCAAGCTGGATGGGGATTTGAGCAATCTCTTCTAGTGGAAGGTGTCCCTGCCCATGGCAGGGGGGTTGGAACTAAATGATCTTTAAGGTCCCTTCCAACCCAAACTATTCTATGGTTCTATGGTTCTATGATTCTATGATGTAAGAAAAATTGCTTCATTCAGTGCTTTATTGCACAGTACTAATATGATCAAATACAGGATTAGCGTTTGCTTAAGAATTTTTGTTATCAACACCAATATGCACAATGACGTTGGTAACAATTAATATATTATCTCCTTGTCTATGCTGAAGGTATAGTGCTATGATATGCCTATGTTGTTAGAGCTGCAGTGGAAAAAAGTGCAGTTGATACTGCCTTTCCTAGTCCACAGATTTCTGTAAAAACATTTTTAGATGCTGACCTTTCTTTATTACTGGAGAAAAATTCCCAAGCTCATATATGATGTTGTCTTTTGAATCTACATGGTTTTTAGCAGGTATTTTTCTAACATGTCATAATATTAATTTGTGGTAATGCTTTGAAACTCTGCATAGTACAAACACATGTAGAGGTGTATTTGTTTATATCTACTGGTAGAAGTTGAAAACTATGAGAAATAGGGAACTTTTTTGTTTGTTTGTTTCAAGACAAAATATATTGCATGTTTTGGAATAAATACAATTTTAGGATTTTTCTTTCTGAAAACGCTTTAGTAGTCTATTGAAAATACACCACAGAAAAACTTTATTTTTGAACTGAAGGCTTCAATGAAATAGTGAGAGTAATAACAATAATATGTTGGGATGTACATCAATCTGTCATTCTGAGGTAGCAATATGAAAAAGTCATTCCAACAAAGCAAGTATGAGCTGTTAAATGGCTTCATCTCTATTATAAGTTAAAAAAAATACACTCTATTTGATTTTTTTCTTTTTCTCTCTCTCAGTTTTCACCATTCCTTACTCCCAGATTCTTTTCCCCCCTACCCCTGCTACTTTTCTGCCCTCCAATGAAGCTATCATTTTTCAAGATAGCATTTATTAACAGTATTAATCCTTACAGACGCCCAGGAATAACATAATCATGTTAGCCGTTAGTAGGATTAATCATTAAGAATGACTTTACATTAATAGTGACTTTACATTAACAGTAACTAATGACTTATCCTACATTAGTAGGATGTCATTGACAGTTTTGATTTCTGTGTTTTTGAGAAAAAAGTGGTCAGCAAAAGTGAATAACAATGTCATGCCAGAAAACCTTTATAAAAAGGATGAAAAAAAGATTATTCTGAAAGGTATGGCACATATGAAAGGTGACAATTACCTGTGGACAGTGACAGTGAAAATACAAAACAGAGAATCAAGATGAAGAATGAAGAGAGATGAAAAAAACGGTGTAGGTATAGTAAATCCATTGTTTTGAACCAGGAGAAAAAATTTGAATTAGTTTCTGAAATGAACCGAAATCCAGACAAAGGGATAATGGATAAAATTTGAGGAGACTCATATCTCCTCAAACATAAGAGTAGCCGGCACAGACACAAAGTTCAGGAAGTATAAACATCATGAATGTTGAAATTATAATAGCTGACATGGGACATGATAAAATATATTAAATACAGGTTTCTGAGGTCACAGTGTGGAAGGCAGGTATAAGGTAGATACGTCGGCAGAGTTTGCTATGTGTAGTTAGAGCAATATACTGTTTTTAACAAATGAAAGAAAATGAAAAAAAACAAACAGATAACATTCAAGGAAAGTGTAGAATATAGAGCTTTAAATACAGAGTTTTTAGAGTGTTATTGATAAATATAGCAAACTATAAAGCTCCAGATAATTTACTTTTAGTGACTTTCTACAAAGAAAATATCTGAACAGGTTTGAGTTTTTGGTTTTGTTTGTTTGTTTAGTTTGATTCTTTTAATTATTACCAAAAGCAAGTAGAGTTAGGTATTATAGGAGCTTTTCTAAAATACAATAAGAGGGAAAAGATGTTAAGTGACAAAAAATCTTGATATGCATAAAACTAGATTTTTGTCAGCACAAAAGGATTTCGTCCTGTAATTTTCATTGTGGCACTCTACCAGTGAGATTAAATCACTGAAGTGTATTAGGCACAGTAAAGAATGTATTTAGAAAGATTGTAGATTGCTAAGTCAAATGTATATTTATATAATCGTAGCAAGCAGCAGCTATGAAAAAAAAATGCTGTCAGTGAAATACTCAGCTATACATTGAGATGAAGGGCATAAAATGAAAAAGGGAATCTTTGTAAAAGGCTTTTGGGATTTGTCCAGGCAAATGTAACAATGCTTTCTTCATTTGAGGCAGCATGTCAGTTGCTGTAATAAGGAGCACTTATTACACAACCTGCTGTAATAAGGAGCAGGTTCTAGGTTTTACCTTTATTCACTAAACAAATCCAGTTAATCTGAAGCCTAGTCTGATGAGCCATGATGTTTCTTCCCAGGACTGCAGTTTGTCTGTCAATAATGATCTCTTTCAATCAGAAGGAATTCAACCAATAAATCTTTTTTCAACAAGAAATATATGCCTTCATATTTATTTATTTTTGCTTTAAAAATATCATGGAATCATAGAATCATAGAATGGTTGGAAGGGATATTAAAGATCATCTAGTTCCAACCCCCCTGCCATGGGCAGGGACACCTCCCACTAGAGCAGGTTGCTCAAAGTCCCATCCAGCCTGGTCTTGAACACTTCCAGGGGTAAACCATCCACAACTTCTCTTGGAAACCATGTCCTTCCTGTGTTGAGGACACCAAATTTGGGCACAGAACTCCAGGTGAGGTCTCACAAGCACAGAGTAGAGGGGCAGAATCACCTCCCATGACCTGCTGGCCACACTTCTCTTGATGCAGCCCAGAGAGTAGTTGGCTTTCTGGGTTAACAGTATGCACTGACGGCTCATGTTGAGCTTCTCATCCACAAGCACTCCCAAGTCCTTTTCCCCATGTCTGCTTTAAGCTGTTCTCTGATGAACCTGTATTTGTGTCTGGGATTGCCACATCCCAGGTGTAGGACCCTGTACTTAGCTTGGTCAAACTTCATGCAATTTGCATGAGCCCACCTCTCTAGCCTGTCCAGGTCCTTCTGCATGGTGTCTCTTCTCTCCAGCATGGTGACCACGCCACACGGCTTGGTGTCATAGACAAACAGAGAGTGCACTCTATCCCACTGCCCATGTCTCCAACAAAGATGTTGAACAGCACTGGTCCCAGTACTGGCCCCCAAAGAACATGACTTGTCACTGGCTGCCACTTGGACATTGAGCCATTGACCACAGTCCTTTGAGTGCAGCCATCTAGACAGTTCCTTGTATTTGGACAGACTCAGAGCCTTCCACCATCAACCTGGAGCATGCACATAAATCACCAGACTTTTTGTTAGATAACTCCCTGCACTATCTATGTATCCATACAGAGGCTTTAGGACAGCTTTAAAGATTATTTATCTTTTCTGTGATTTCAAAAAGAAAAAAGGAGAACGCTGTGTGGTTCAAGACAGCTATGGATCAGGAAATACTTAAACATATTTTTCTGTGTCAGAAAACAGATATGCATAATAAGAATGCCAAAAACTATGGTAGAGTCTTCCTTCATGAATGATAAAAGTTAGCTCTGAAATCCTGAACCAAAACAAAGTCCACATTATTTTTTTTATTATCATAACAATTATTTTAAGAATATCGTGTGGAAAGAGCAGTTGTAATAAACACCTAGAATGTGATCTGATCAATGTTTAAACACTTAAAGTATGGGTCAAGAGGACGGGGCTGGGTTTTTTTCAGTGGAGCCCAGTGACAGGACAAGAGGAAATGGGCAAAAATTTAAGTATAAGAAATTCCACATAAACATGAGGAGGAACTTTTTTATTTTAAGGATGTCAGAACACTGGAACAGGCTTCCCAGAGAGGTGGTGGAGTCTCTTTCTCTGGAGAAATTCAAAACCCACCTGGACAAGTTCTTGCACAATGTTCTCTAAGTAAACCCGCTCTATTGGGGGGGTTGGACTGGATGATCTCCAGAGGTCCCTTTCAACACCATGTGATTCTGTGATTCTGTGTAATCTGTAGATGACTTCCAAGATCAGTGCTTGTGATGATGAAATAATGGTTACATAGACTGTGACAAATTCATTCAAATATACAGCTAAATACTTGGTTGTATCACAGGAAAACAGATTACAGATTGCAGGAATGTTGTTGTGTAATAAAGAGTGATATTTATAATGCCAGGTACTCAAATAAAATAATTTTTAAAAAGTTATAGTGAGAACTTATAGAAAACTGTGGATTTGAGAAAATTTATATTAATTAGGAATGATCAGCCTCAGGTCAAAATATATTTTTCAAATATTAAAGGAAATGGAAAGGAGAGGAGAGGAGAGGAGAGGAGAGGAGAGGAGAGGAGAGGAGAGGAGAGGAGAGGAGAGGAGAGGAGAGGAAAAAGCCTATACTTGCTCATTAGGTTTCTCCCCAGGAGACAAAAACTTGATTCTCTCTACCACATTAGCAAACATTGAGTATTTTACAGGAAGTAATATTCATTCTATGCAGGAAGCATTAGTCAGATTAAAAGAATAAGATCCTCCAAATTTCGCTCTTTCAAATTACTAAAAGTTTTAGAAGGAGCTAGGAAAATGCTGTGGTTTGAGGTAATTGTCAAAGAAGTACATAAAGAAGAAAGATATTTTATATGTCAGGATCTTTCAGAAAAGCTTAAGAAGATGGTAGTTTGGCAGATGATGTGAGATAGACAGAAGCGAAATACAAAATAAGGAGCAAATTCTTCACACTTAGCATAACTAACTATTGGAATAATTTAAACAGGAACATGATAGATTCTGCAATTGCAATACTTTAAAGCTACATGTCTTTCTAAATCATATGCTGTACCTCCAAATGAAGTTATAAGCTTGATCTGAAGCTTAGTGGGTGAAGTTCTTTGGCCCGTGTTATGCAGGAGGTCAAACAGGATGACCATCATGGTCTATCTGAGCTTTGCAATCTCAAATATATGAAAATACAATCATTAATGTCTCTGTGACTCCAAAGTTACACTCTCAAACTCTTCCTTTTACCTGTCACTTGCTCTTTATTTATTTATTTATTTGGATTTTTTTTTTTCCATGACTAGCTTTTTTGGAACTTCATTGTACAGAATGGTCATTAACAGTGATGCAAACGCCAATGTTTCCATGGAAACCGCTGTCCACTACAGAATATACTAGAGCAATTTTTAAACCATTTGTCCATTTGATTAATTATGTCTTTGTGCTGAAGGCGGCTTGGCTTGATTGTCTCATCTTGTATTAGAGAAGCTACTGCTCTAACAAATGGAGCTATTGTTTTGGGTCTATTCATCTTGGTACATCCCTGAGAGCTGATAGACATTTCAACAAAATGACTGTCCCTTAATGAGCTGCAGCTTGTCAGAATTGTTTAGGGCTTCATGCAAGGCACTGACCACTGTCGTGACAGCTTCAGTTATTATGGCAATGAGTAGGATGTCTATAAAAGCGTCTATAGAAGAGAATGACCCTGGTTTTGATATCACATAGTTTGTAATTATCAGTTATATATACAATACATGGTAGATTCATAATAGATTCCAAAGCTTTGAGACAATTTTCTGATGAACTACTTGTTCAGTTACAAAGAAAGAAGACATAAAATACTTTCCCTAACATTTTTAGCTGTTTTTTAGTAAAAACAAAAAACAAAACAAAACAAAAAAACCTCCTTAGAAAAGATCAGCCAGAAACTGTTTGTAGTTTTGCTTTGTTGATAAATTATAGACATTGCAGCTTTCTGTAGTGAGGTAATTTCCATCTCTATTATATTTTTTTAAACATCAATTTTACCTATTACCAATACTGAAAATCTACAAGGAATATAAAACAATTCATATGCAATATGTACGGCCTACAAGGAAAATATTATTTTCCAGAAAATTAGTACATAAATCTACTCAGAATTTACTCTGGTCCTTGCTCTGTCAGCTCTCATAAATATTTTTGCAATTTTAGTGGACACGTTTGACACTGTGTTGTTTACATTAGTGAATATCTATCTCTGAAATGTAAGCAGCTTTGTCAGCATGGGACACATACCTGCTTATTTCTGTCAACAGGTCTCACAGATTTTGAATAACAATAATGGAAGTATTAGAAATCTGCATTACTTTTCACAACAGTCTATAATTTCACCGACAGAGATGTGCCTTTCTCAAAGGAGAAAATATGAAACCAGACAGAGTCAACAGAACAAGAACTAAGCTGTGTCTAACCAGAAGCTAATTATGAAAATCAAGATAGACTTTCTACATATTTTAAAAATGTAGATTTATGATTTCCATTCTTAGATGTTCCATTCAGTGAGCAAGCGTGAAGAGTCACTGTATATGACATTTGCTTTAAATATTTCTCAGTGCAGAATCAGTGATTAAGCTGTGCCCCTAATAATCACAGATGGAAGTCAGCACCCTGTAGCTACCAACAGCCATATTTAATCAGTTAATAACTGTGGATTAAACTTAATTCAGATTAATTTGTATTAGTATAGAATTTGTAACTCAATTGCTTTCATATTAATTTACATGTTGTCTAGACATGACATCATATTGACTCTTTGTTTGGCCCAAACACTAATTATGAACCATGTAGCTAATGGATGCAAAACTTGCATTTTAAAAACAAAATAGGATTTCAATCTACACTGTACTGAGGACAGTTCAGTATTACAGTTTAGAGTTGCAGGCTTAGCATTGCCTGGGAATAGCACTTCTTCATTTGCACTTCAACCTCCTCAAACAAAGAATGTTGTTCCTACATGAAGAATGTGGCTGTTGGAAAATTAAGTTGCTATCATCCATCAAAAATTGTTAGCCTCAAATTCTTCTGGGAAAAGCCAAATGAGGAAATCAAAAGGGTTAAAGAAAGAAAAAAAAAGAGAGAGGAAAAAAATCCCTGCTAACAATAATAACTGCTGTGGTGCAAATTGGACCGAGCCACTGTCAAGGTTATTTTATCATTTATAATTGTAACTGTTCTGGGGGGCCTTTCACATGAACCTGAGCTCAGTTATCACTTCTTTTGACAGTATTTGACTCACTCTTTTTCAAAGCACATTTTCAAACAAAAGAAAAATAATACTAAAGATCCATGGCAATCAATTAGCATGATGTGTAGAATTTTTCAGTTCTTTTGGTTTAGCTAGATTACTGTTTTATATATACACATATATACACATACACAAGATTACTTAAAATCTGTTTTAGAGAGAGGACACATTCATACTTAGTGTTATATCCATTAGTATAGTATTTTTAAAATAGTATTTTTTTAAAATATGAAATAAATGTATCATTTATTACCTTGAAATTTTCATGAGCATTAGTGGTAATAGTAAGAAAAATGCACGTGGCTTATATTATGCTGAAAATTGTACTACTTTCTTTTAATTTTAGTTTGTCTGCAGTACCTCAATAAAAACCACTGCAATTTACTGCTTCAAACATACATCAGAAAATAACTCAGAATTAGAGACTGAGTTGATAACACTGAGCTGAAACTTTGCTATTCCCACCTGCCCGATTATTTTATGACTATTCAATAGAGGTAATATCTAAGCAATAAAGCAAGGACAGATAAAGTGTTGTTTTGTCTTTTTTTTTTTTTCTCCTTTTAATCTGAATATTGGACAGATAGATTACATGGTTTGAATTAAAATAATAAATAAATGAATAAATAAATAAAGTTTTAAAAAAAAAATCTGATAAATCTGTTACAGGAAAAGACACAACTAAGGCATATTTTTTACCTGCTGGACAAATAATACTCAATTTGCTCATCTGTGGTGTAATAGTGTCACCTAGTGGCTTATTCTGTCGTTCACTGAAGACTACTCGAAGTCTGTGCATTCGTGGCTGACCACCTACAAAAGCCAGTTGTAGCATATGCTGCCCTTGAAGCTGTAATAAAACTTTAGTACCATGGCTATCATTTGCATGCATTATGATGGGGTTAAAATTTCAAAAGAGCTCACACAATTCTATGATAGATAGCATTCTCACTTTGTGCCTGCATAAAATGGGGTTTTTTATACAAGCAGATTGTACACAAGTAAATGGAGGAGTTGCATTTCTACCAACTTTCTAAATTCTGACACTGAAGAAAAGTAAAATATTTTATCTCTTAAACATATAATTAAAAACATTTTTAAAAATTACCTCGTGCAATAACTATTTTGAATATGAAATGCTTCTAATAGCTTTGATCCTCAAGAAATAGTAATTTTAGAGTACAGACGGGTGAAAGTTTTTGAGTCTTCTTTCTTCATAGCATGGATGAGCTCAACAAGTATTAAATTCTTTGATCCTGCAAAACCAAATACTTAAAAAATCAAAACCTTAAACAGGGATGAGTTTAGATTATTTGTTCTAGTCAAGAGCAACTACTAAAATGCCCACACAGATGATGATATCACCAGTCTGACACCCAGGAACACACTTGCCCTCCTAAGGAGTTGACTGTGGGGACTACTATCTTCACCCATCTTCAAGGCATGTCTGAGACAACAGTGCTTGACTGTAGCTTGCTTGCTTGTATGAAAACAGAAACAACTATGAAAATAAAATTTTTCTCTTGGAAATATAAATCTCTATTGTCACTTTTGCTGGGGCATAATGGTTTCATTTTTTCCTCATCATTCTATTGTATTTTGACAATACAGACAACTTCAGCATATAGTATCAGTTTCTTCAGCTGGAGAAAGCTGAGAAGCTGATGATGCAAAAAAGGAAAGGCACACATTTTGAAAGAACATGACTTAAGTATGTTCTTAGAGGCAGTACGACCCTTACTTTCTCACTATAAAATACAGACTTCCTATGACACAAGACTTGCAGACTTTTGCTACAGGGACTCTACTTACTATCCTTCAGTATAGTTTTCTGTGGTTTCTGTCCACCTTCAGTGGTTTTCTGTCTTTTTCACACTATGCCAGTGGCAGCAAAATACTCAGCGAATGCCAGAACTTAGCCAAACTATATTAATACGCAGCCAAGCACTGAAACCAGCCTCTCCGGGACTTCTAACTGCTTCTTAGTGCCTCTGCCACTGATGTGAGAAAAGTCCTTATGAATGCATTTCTGATAATGCTGCCTTTGAGGGCAGAGGAAAACAAAGGAGTAGTGCCTTGAATTGAAGAGGCACTGCAAGTGAAGATTTGAAGGTTCCCTGAATTCAGGTTCTATGTCACATATGAGCTGGCACAGGGACTCAAGGGGCAAAACTAACCTGACTACAGTTAAGCACACTGTGTTTCTTTTCTAACATTGTCAAATGCCCTGATGGTCTTAATTTAAGGAAGAAAACCATAGAGATGAACATCTTTGGCAGAAATAGGTACACATACACCTATATCACATACCCTGTCTCAAGGTATCTCCAGAGTTCCTGCCACCCCCATTCTTCAGACCATGCAGTGAAACACATAAGGAAAGAAAAGTTCCACTGGGATGGGGAACTTCTGCACTGAGATACAGACACTGCCTTAGTAAATAAGGAAGGGTGGCATCAGACTGCTTTTCTAGGCTCTCCATCTCCATATCTGCAGGGGAATAATGTGTACGGAGATCTACTTGTGTACCAAGAGAAAATTCAAACAAGCAATCATTAAAAAGCAACAACTTAGATCCCCATAGTAAATGCTATATTTGGTAACTGCATAGGTATCTGTACTTGCTAGCTTTACTCGAAGTGTTCCTTATCGCTTAATATTATTAAATCCTCTTTTGGATGTCCCTCTCTCAAGAAAAAGTCATCTCACTCTTTGTCAAACTTGGGACTATTCTGAAGTTATCACATGACAGCTTTGATGCTCTCCACAGACCTAACTAAATCTGTACCCTCTACAAGAGGGTAGTGGCATTCAGTCTCCTTAAAAATGAAGGTAGTGTGATGGGTTTTTGATTGTTTTTTCATCTTTTTTCTTTGGAAAAAGAAGCTACATCATAGCCACATCATATTTTTATTTTGATTTGTTTGGCATCTCTTGAAAAACACTTCTCTAGTTTTCTATAGACAAATGTGATCTGAATTTGATTGAAGCTTCAGCTACAAGGTAGTTCTTTGAATGCACAGAGTTACTAAATACAAGTGGTGTTCGACATCTTCTAACTGATACATGATTTAGAGCCTTATCTCTGAAGTGTTCTACCCACCACACGCTAGGCTATTCTAGTGTGGATACTTCTAGTGTGTACTCTCCGAGTTGCACTGCTCTGTGCAAAATATTAGTATAATCTAGATCAAGACTTTGGAAAACAGGGGTTTCCATTCCTAAGTCACCATCCCAACAATCAAGCAAAAGTCTTGCCATCCTTCTTTTGCAGTCTCTCTTCACGGTCCTTGAATGGGGATCACTTGATAGCAAAGGTTAAAGGATTTATCTCTGAGGTCACGCAGCAATCCAGAGAAGAGAGAATTTGCCCGAGTAAGCAGAGACTTGGTCTGAAATGCTGCTTTGAATGAAAGTCAATTTGTGCTTTGGCTTCCCACCTCATCCCAACTTCCTGCTTAAGTCATAGACTACATTTCTACTACTATATATGGTATATACCTTTTTGTAATCATTGCACACCTCATTCCTCTCTCTCTAGGAAATATATATTTTGCTGTTTCCATCAGCAAACAGCTCTTTACACTGTTTTGTATTTTATTAATCTTGTCCTGTAGAACTTCAGTTCTCACTTGAGGTTCCCAGGTGTTCATTAAAAATAAAACCCAGATTATGCTATTTATTTGAACATACATTGAACACTAATGTTCACACATTTACAGACATGCATAGACACACAGACACATATTTTTGCTATCCATTTTTCATGGTTACACCTTAAATAAGACTCATACATAAAAATGTCCCCAAATTAAACTCTTGAATATATGATATTTAAATGGTTTTCACAGTGGGACAAAATGCATTTCCCTTTACTTTCACCAAAAATGAAAGAATTACCTCAGTATAGCAAATTTTGTTTTGTTTCAAAAAAGAATATATAACCCTGAAAATATTTTTTAAAGCTGTGAGACAGATACATATAAGCAGAATAAGCATATAAGATACATAACCTGTCATAGCACTTTTCCTGAGGAAGTTGATTGGCAACTTTACTTGTAACTCTTTATCAAATGAACTCATCACTTTCCACTCTGATATTGCAGAAAGGTATCACAGGGAGACTAATCTGTATTTATGTGCCTGATTTTCTACAGCATAATTTTCTGCTTTCAAATTCAATGTGTGACCAGCCTAACCAAAGAAATCCTGTGGGATTTACACCTGATAGTAGATTAGTACTTTGGCTGCTTTTCAGGCAAATGTACAATGAATGAGAAGTCTGAATGAAGCATTCCTTTACAGTTCTGGGAAGGGGAGGGGGAGAAAGACCACAGAGCCCATGTTTGGAATTCCTTTCCACCAGCAAGTGCAAAAATGGGGGAAAAGACTTTAAATGCCCTTCAGCTGAAACTGTCAGGCAGGGGAGACAGAGGAGCCTTTTACTCACATCTTTTGCTGTAAGATGTCTAAGTATGTTATCTCTTTCCCATAGCTGTCAATGTCAACTTTGATCACTAATATACTATCTTGGCAGAAAGATAATCTAACCTCAACCCTTAAAACTTCGTGCTTATGCCGTGCACATTTTCCTAGTGCTGTCTCAATATACTAACCCAGATGCATTTAACTTCATTTAATGAAGTACATTAATTAAAACAGCTCTTCTTATGACAGAAATGTTGAGTCAAGCAAGATCCATTTGGTTTCCCTTATGTTAATGTATAATTTTCCTATATAACATCTTGCAACAGTGTTTCTAAAGAGTTGCAATCTACTTTGAAATGACATTTAAAATATTTTACTCACTGAGGAATACTGCTATTGAGTTATTGATGAAATGCAAGGAAATTATGGTTGAGCAAATGTTTCTATTGATAGTATAGATGTCAAATCACAGTCAGCACTGACCAATTAATTAATTCTTATTCATAGTGAGCATAATCTGATAAATTAAGGTTGTATAATGCTTTTCATTAAAATATGCTGGTTTACATATCTTGGTCAGACTTCAGCTGTTTGGATTGAAATTATGCATGTTCACTGTCTGCCTTTTTTGAGTATATCAGCAAAATCAGATCATCAATTTCTTAAAACAAATTTAAGAAACTATACCTCCAAGTTTAGATAGTTTTGGGGTTGTTTTGATACAGTAAAAGACCCTTTCTTTTCAAAGGACTCAGATACCCCTTAAAGGGCTGCAGGAGCATAACACTAGCCATGTAACACTTTTTATCTCTTTTAAACAGGTTAAAATATGGTAATATCTTCCCCACAGTTTGGTCTCATAATTGGAGTCCAGTCCACTGACACATAATTGAAACCCTTCAGGTAAGCAATTAGGGGGAAAAGTGCCTGTCTGGCTGGTGGTTTGTCCATCAAAGGTGAACTACCAAGGAAATCAAAGAAAGGAAGGAAGAAAGTCTGTAAGGAAGGAAAGAAGGCAGGAAGGCAAGAAGACAGAAAGGCAGGAAGGCAGGAAGGGCAAGCAAGCTCAAAATGTTCCATATACGAATTGTTAAATCAGTCAAAATCTTGACAAAATTACTCCTTCTACTTTGCACTAACACAAGATAAATCAGACAACAGATCAGAGAAAGCAGATTCATTAAGTATGTCTTCTTCCTTGGCGGTCTTCAGGAGGAGTCTTCAAAACTTGCAATGGAAGCATTTCAATCCTAATGTTCCATAAAACAGGGGGTTTCTTATACAACATTAACTCACATCAAATTTTCTTCCACATGCTAAGGATGTAAACACTAAGGAGTGTTAACATGCTACACTCCATAAAATGTAACTGTAGAATAGGCTTGAAAAAGAGATAGGAAAAAAAGATATCAAAGTTAAGCACAGAGAAAATATGATGGTGGACTGCTCAATTAAACTGTTTGCCTTAGAAGATCTTGGCACAATGAATTTTAAATCTGGAAAAACCTGAGAGGTTGTCAAACATCCAGGCTGTTTCTCATCTACTGTCAAATAAAGGCCCTTCCAAATATAATTCTTAGAGCTTTTCTGAATGCTCCAAGACAGAAGTAGCTCTCACTGTGAGTTCCAGCTTACTAGGCAAGCATCTCTGGCCTCTTTTATTTTATGTCAGTTGTAGAAGAACTTGATGAAACTTGTGTTTGTTGCAAACTGACATTGTTTTCACAGATACTGCCAATGAAACCAGGAGACTTTAGTACCAAATTTCAAGAAACTACAGTCTCAAAGGGCTTTACAATCCCATTTACTATGAACCTGTTTTGTTTAGATGATTATGTTTAGCTAGGCTTGATATTTCTGATTTATGAAGAATAGATTGGTGCTCATTTATTTAACCATAAATGCTTATTAAAAAAAAAGCAAAACCAAAAAGTATATGTGTGGGGTGGGACAGGTGGGGTATTCAGGAAGCTGGACACTTAAATTTGGAATCATGCCAAAAAAGAAGTACCTTGACAGAAGAAATTAGAGTTAGATATCAGTGGGTTAATACAGTCACCAACAAGGAAGTCGCTAAAGCTCCATTAGATGTGCTCAAAGAGACGGTATATGTTATGTGAGGAAATCTAATACATAGGTTGAGTCTTGTACCAACTGACCCAGAAGCTCCCTCTGACTATAAGCTCTATAAACTGTGACAATTGTAATAAGTGGTGGCACTTGTAGAATTCCTTCCTGCCAGGAAGGCTAAATTATTATATAAAAGCTGTCACTTGTGATACATCAGCTATAAATTTTTTGAGTTCTTACTGCAGCTGTGATTTGAAAAAAAAAAACCAAACACAACAACAGCCTTCCCTAAAAAGTCTTTCAAAAAAGCATAGTGTTATTTGACATAATAGATATCTACTCTGAGGTTTTCCGCGAGTGCCATTGTCTTTGCCATATTTGCCTTTGGTGACAAGAGTGTTCTCAGGACTGTTTGAAACATCAAAACTCAGGAAAGAAAAGCCGTTCTACAGTTAAGTGGAAAAGCAAATATCCTTGTCAAGACTTGACTCATTCTGCTTAGTAAAAGTTAGTAGAAAGAGCACTGCATCAACACTATGATTTTAGTTCACTTCCTGTAACTGAAAAAAGTGAATGGAAAGGTGTCATCTAGATGACAACTCCTTGAATTCAGCAGCATTTTTAAAAGGTCAACACATTTTAAATTTATTGTTTCTAACACAGTCTACTGGAATAGAATAAAACTCAGAGGCTACAACCACCAACATTTCAGCTTACATTTCCAGTCTTGCTTTCCTACCACATGATCTGTCCCAGCCCACTCTATTTCACAGGAAGACTATCACTCAGACACATATTTAAACGCTTTAATGCTATCAGCTAAATGTTATGTTCATCACAGGAAGGACAGGAAAGTACATATTTGGAATATATAAGATTTCTTAGGAGATATACTGAAATGAAATCCCTGCCTCATCCTAGCATTGCTATTACAACTCCTGGTCACTTATGCTCACTTCATAGAGACAAACTCTGTAATTCTTTCTGTGATGTATTTTCACAAATTCATTAAGAATAAGAAACTTCATAGCTGATGTCATACACAAGGTCAGACTTGCTAAATTGGAGTGAAGTGACAGAATTTTAATGTTTTATGAGCATTCAATAAAATACGATTTATTGTTCATCTTTCATAAATTTATATTCTCTAAAATACGCTTTGTCCTCACAAGCGCTTTCAGAAGTAGAACTACATAAGATTGCCAATAATTGCCAAAAAATGCCAATTTAATCTGATCATGCACATGTAGCTGAAATTTGTATCTATGTACCATAAGACTTGCATCCAAAAGAGAGAAAAAAGAAAAAAAAAAGAGAGAGAGAGAGAGAAGAGCGCTCTCTTCCTTACTAAGCAAAAGTCACAAACAAGTTCATAACATAGCTGCCTCTGGTATACCATCCATTAGTAAATAAGGTTCTACTAACTTGGAGAAAATTATAATAAGCAAGAAACGCATTTAAAATGTAAATTAGTTTATTTGATTGTGTAATCCACATCAAACCTGCAAACTGTCTAAGTAGATTTGCAAACTGGGGTTAGCTCTGTACTAGTGACAAATAATTTTGAAAAAGTAAGCAATTAAGTTTCCAGTATGTAGGGGAAAGGAAGATGTTCTGGAAATGGTGGTCAGAATAATTCTAATTGCCACATCCATAAATTCATTTTCCTTTTTTTTTTCTTTTTTTTTTTTCTTCTTTCTTTTTCTTTGCATGTGCTATTGATGGAAGAAAAGAAAACATCAGCTATTGACATATGTTCTTGAATTTCCTGGGCAGTAACTTCTGGATAATATGTTATGTTTTTTTTAATTAGAAAACTTCAATTTCAGTTGGTAAAGATTCAGAAACATGTAAGAACTTCTATTTTTAAATTTAAAGCTTTATATTATAGCTCTTTCTGCCTGGCTCATATGCCAGTAATACCTGGGAGGCACCATATATCGTTGTCTTCAGTCATTAAAGGAATAGTGCTGCTCAACCTTTTCTGATGATTGAGACCCAGTTTTTTTCAAAGAGTATTTCCAAATACTACACCCCAACACCTTGTAACATCCTTTTTGTTCCACAGAGTTATTGTTTACAATGAAATGGTCTGTTTTAAGGAGAAGGTGTTAGAGACAGCAGCAAGTGGAAATGGACAGCAGGTCTACTCACCCAGAACACCAATGAGAATCAATTCCCTGAATTTCTGGGTTAAGAAAAATCCATTTTGTAACTGCAGTTACAATTTGATGATTTCCTTTGGTACAGCTGAATTTCTAATGCTTGGTGCAAAAGAATTACAATGTAGATGTGACCACTGTTTCTGCTAAATTCTACTTCCTATTGCGTTTCCTAAACGCAGAGTAAACTTCTGCGTTTCAGAGAGTTCAAATTCCTTCTCCATTCTGCTCTTAAGCCTATGAGATGAAGGAAGGTCGAGGGATGCTGCCAGCTTTACCAGCTTAATCGCCTCGTCTGGACTATTGGTTTGTTTAGCACAGGTCAAGAACTCGTCCATCACCTGGTCACTGCAAAAGCAAAGGCAAAGACTGTTCATGGGACCCCAGGTGAGGCAGCCGTTGACTTACAGCTCATCCCCATGCATTGCCACAGTCAATTAAAAGTTAAGCTGAAGAAGTTGATTAAAAAGTGAAGTACTATAACAGTGCCTGCTACCTACAGAGTTTAATTGGTTATTTGTCCCTTTTCTTTACTCCCTGCTAAAAAGGAAGAAAGCAAGTTTCTCTTGCTCTCTTCTACTCTCTGGTTCTCCCACTCTTTGGGTTTCTCTTCTTATGCTTCACAAATCAGTCCCCTGCTCTCTAACACTCTTTGCTTCCTCATTATGAACACACAAAAAAAATCCAAAACATTTCAAAATCGGTATCAGAAGTTGTCAGGTTATCTGTTATCATAACCAGACAGCAAGCACTCACAGTAAATCATTATAATGCAATTTCTTATTGAAAGGACATAATCCAAACATGCTTTCACTATAATTGTAAGCCAGTGGACAAGAAATCTTCATCTTTCATTCTACAGTGACACCATATAGTATCCCTCTATCCCTCTATTTTCTACTGATGTACCTAGCACAAAATGTCAAGCTCCTTTATTTCTCTCTACTTATATTATTCACTAATCTTTATATGATCCATGCTTTAATTTATATCAGATATGTATGTTATCTTCTCATCTTCTGCATCATATGCCCCGATTTCCCACTTGTTTTTCTAGTGGTAGATAGAAAAAAAGCCTTCATGGAAGCAAAAATGTATCCTGGATCTTACACTTTCCATTATTTCACTTAGCAACTGTACATGTTCATTAAGGTTTTTTCCCTATAAACCATCCTGAATTCCACAATCAAAAACACCAGCTGTTTTTCCCCACTGTTCAACACCCATTGCTGGCCGATACATCTGTATAATTACTGTAACACTGCCAGGTGGAAGATACTGTAAAATTAAAAATGCCAGGTGGAGAATAACAAAAAAGAAAAGACAAGTAAAACAACAACAAAACAATCAGATTAAATTGTCTTTGTTCACAGTATCAAATGAGTATTGCACTGCCAGTCATCCACAGCATTCAGCCTTCTTTCCTGGACTGTGCATCTGCAGGCCAGAAGGATTAAAGTCTTAACATGTGGCAGAATATATACACAATGCATTATTTCTTTGAAGCAAAGTATGCCAATATTTCACACAGTTAACTCCAACTTGTCATTTGAAAATGAACTCAGGACTGAAGTAGAAAATTCAGCATACATGAATTAACTGCCTCACTACATTAAGAGAACTTCTGAAACTCAGAATTTCCTCTACTGAGCTAAACATTCCTCTTTAATGGCAGACAGACACCCTTAAATTTACCTAAATTGTCCTCATGAAATTAGGTTAATTTCATTAGATTAATGTTTTGATTAATCTCATCAAATGCAAAAAAATGCATAAAAATATAATGACTTTTTAAATCAGTAGTATTGTTCTCTTTACTTCTACGTACACCTTCACGCTTCATAAATTATTTTTAGGTTTCTAACCTAATAGAGTTTGCTATTTATCAACTGCTAGCTATGAGCTGTGAACTGATGGTTTATAGGACACCTGAGCAACCTATAATCCATCAATATAATCCACCTGTCTTTTTCTCACGTTTCTCTCTGGGGAAAAATCTCTTCTGAGACTATCAACTGGTTTGCCAGGTGAGGTATTTAAGTCACCCACAACTTAATCCCAGGCTTTCTTTTTTCTTTATGTGGGACAGGTGTTGTGAATAACATCCTATGACACAGAAGTTAATGTTAGAAATTTGCATTTTGCTTACATGATGGGTACAGTATTAGAATGCATGTCAGGATTGATTATGAGCTGTGGCTTTTGAGAGGTTCCATTGTGAATGGTGAGGTCACTACAGCCATATCCAGTTTAGATAAAAATAAATAACACAGCTGCTCCTTTTGTTCTTAAGAAAAACCAAGAATCGTCTAAATTATAGATTATGTCTTGTCATTACAATCAGTTCAGGTCCTGTTGTGTTATGAGATATATAAGCAGAAAGATGGTGTTTTGCCTGCAAACTTCTTGAAATGTATATAATGTTCAAAAAATGGTGATAAATTTGACACACACACACAAAAAATTACAATATTGGTTAGTTTCCAGATTCCTTGTAGGCGGTCCAGTTCCACACATAGTGTTCATGAAATATTTTAAAATATAGTTATTTTCATGGGGTTTTTTTCTATTTTTGTGATGTAAAAATGAGGCAGTAATACATATTGTGTGTCTTAAATTCTGTTTGGCAAAAAATACACATTAAGCAATAAATTGGCACAAGCCTATTAAATGAACATTTAAAAATTAACTTTCCATAGGAAGAATATTTTCAGTTACTGAAGGTATGAATTATATTGTACTATTACCATTATATTATTAATTTAGGTGTGTTTAAGCCACAGGACAAGAACACCAATTTATTGAGTGCTGAGTTTCTGCTTATACTTAGATTAAAAAATAAAAATAGCAGTAATTCCCACATCATCCCACACAAATTAACAAGGTTTTAAAATAGAATCACTAGGTATATCCAAATTTTGAAAGTTGTACATAAGAATTTCTGTCTGTGGATCCATGTTATCAGTTATTCTCTGAACTTTGTTAAGAAGTTATGCTCCTACTTATGATTAGTACTGAGTAGAAGATGGGTTGGATTCATCCATACTATAACTCAGTAAGTTTGATCTCTTCCTGATTTTTATTGAAGCAGTAAAAGACTTTCAGATATATTTGAATACCATATATCTTTATCCAAGAAGTGAGTCATTGCACTATTCAAATGAATGCATATTTATAAATAGTTTTAAAGAAATGTTCTTATATTTGACTCCATTTAACTCAATGTCAGAACCTTGACTGAATGTCAGCTGTTACATAAACATATATAGTTAACTCCTATTTCTCATTGACAGTGCTAAAACATAATCAAGTTAATTTTTAGAAATCTGGTAGACATTTTTGCTCCCAGGAAGATTTTCTTTTTTTTTTTTTCAGGTTTCAGCCTGCAGCAGATTTTCATGGCAGATTTCTGAAAACAGAAATTTCTAACAGAAATGCTGACACAACCTTTGCTTCTGGATAGTAACGTGAACTCGCCACTGTAATAATTAAGCAATTAGGCATGACAGAGAGTGTGAGTTTCCTGAGATAATCACACCCCTGGGGTATTACAAACCATGATCCAGAGATAAGTGTTTTTAATCCCCCAAGGGTGTGATTATCTTATGATAACCACACCCCCTGGAGGAGATTTATAAGTCACATAAAAATCTTTAGTGTAAAGTAAAAAGTGCTTGTATTGCAGGAGTAGGAAAGTCTGCATATAGACAATGCATTGTGGTTTCCACAAATTAATGAAGAATTGCAATATACAGCACCAATTCATACAATTACCCATCAACCCAACCTATTTTACTGGATAGTATACCTAAGTGAATTACTGTTGTCTTTCTCCAACTTCTAATGAGCAATACTCACAACTAAAAATGTAATCTCCATTAGAGACTGCTTTACTTCCAGGTTGTGACAAGAATGGTCTTCCCAAATGTTGTTTCCAATCCCATCATGAAATCCATACACTGCACAAGATAGTAAATCATCTATCATCTCTTTCTTACTTCTGGAACTCTTGTGGGATGCTCAGGAGCTTTACTGAACTGCAAAAGGAAATAAATTCCTTCTCATGAGTTGATTTCAAGAAAAAGCAAACAATGTAGTTACTTGAAATCCTAAGTCAGATCTTAAAATAGCCTCATCTATTAAGCAACTTGACTTTTCCCTTTGACGGTGGGATTGGAAAATAAAAGGTTGGTTCCTCTTTCTGTTGTGAAGAGATCAAGGGAAGTTATTTGTAAAAGACTCTTGATGTTGACACCTCTCCCCCTTACTACCCCCAAAATGCCATCAAAAACACAATGCTTGGCTAATAAAATCAAGACCTTTTTATAATTAACATCTGCAAGAGTTCCAAGGGTGATTGTGCTCCATGTGAATGTATGAAGGCTCTTTGGCTTACAAGACCTCCCTATACATGCTACATAGATCTTGATGATATGTACAGTGCATTAGGGTTTGATGCTTCTGTCTGGATGGCTATAGTGGTCATCCATTTTCTGGATGGCCACTACATGTTTTATCATTACACTTCTACTCAAAAAAAAAGATAGCTACTGTTGTTCCAGCATTACATCAAGATAAGGAGAACATCATATACTCATGATCAGCTAGTCCAGAGATCCTTAAAGCAAGCAAGGGAAGACTGGTCAGAAATTATCAGCTGTTCAGCTCTGTGCAGCACACAATCACATAGTCCTGTGATATTTACCACTGTAATTTAAGCACTGGGAATTATTTGGCAGCCTTTACATTAAAACAAATACAGATAGTTTTCATTTGCATTATTTAGCATTATGGTATTGAAACTCCAAATAATGAAAACAAATTAATTTACAAGTTTAGGTATCAATCAGGTTCAACTTCATTTTATTGTTCTGTCACTGTAACAAACACAAATCTCCTGCAAGGAATATTATTAAATCTGTTGCTATTCTCAGAGCTTGTTGCCATGAACTTATTGGAGAGGCCAAAAACTGAGAGTAGCCGGGGCTGCAGTGATCATGCTTTGGTGAAATTCATTATTTCAAGTAATATAGGCCAGGAAAAATGTATAATCAAGACCTTAAACTTTAGGAAATGAACTTTCAGTTGCTAAAGGAACTGGTGGACAGGATCTCTTGCAAAACTGCCCTCAGGGATAAAGAAGCAGAAAAGAGCTGGCACATACTTAAAGACATTATTCTTAGACCACAAGAACTATCAATTCACATCTGCAAGAAATTGGGCAAGGAAAGAAAGAGAGCAGTGTGGATCAGTAAGGACCTCTTGGTCAAGCTGAAACATAAGTTGGAAAAGCATAGGCAGTGGAATTAGGAACACACATCATCAGAAGGCTATAGGGATCCTATCTGGGAATGTAGGCATGAGATCAAGAAAGCTAAGGAACAATTGTAGATGCAGCTAAATATGAGAAGGGATGTGAAGAGGAATAATAAGGGCTTTACATGTACATTAGTCAGAAAAGGAAGACAAAATATATTGTTGCCTCACTTATAAATAAGACAGGGGATCTGTTGACAACTGACATGGGGAAGGCAAACAAAATAAAAGCTAACAATCAAAACAACTGGTTTGCCTTAGTTTTTACCAGCAATTGCTCTCTGCATAAATCTTGAGTCCCTGAATCTCAAAGCCAGGACTGGGAAAAAGAATTTCTCCCATCATAAGAGAATATCAAGTTTGGGTCTATTTGAACATACATAGGTCCATGTGATGCTCCCCAGTCTGGTGTAATCCCTAAGTTACTCTGTAACATATTTGAAAAGTTGTGAAAGTCAGGTGAAATCCCCAGTGACTGGAAAAATGGAAACATAATGTCCATTTTTAAAAATGATAGAAATGAGGATACTGAAAACTACTAATCAGTCAGCCTCACTTTGCCTGGTCAAATTGTGGAACGGATCCTCTTGGAAGGATCCTCAAGGCTTATGAGTGACAGGGAGGTGATTAAAGACAGCCACCATGGCAAATCCTGCTGACTAATCTGGTAGCCTTCTCTGGTGGAGTGACTGTATTGGCAGACAAGGGAAGAGCAACTGATGTCATCTATCTTGAATTCTGCAACACCTTTGACATGGTCCCACACAACATCCTTATCTCTAAATTGGTGAGTCATAGACTTGATGGATGGAATATGTGATGGATAAGGAGTTGGCTGGATCACTGCATCCAAAGAATTACAATCAATGTTTCAATGTGTAAATGGAAGTCAGTAACAACTGCCGTCCCTATTGAATCTGCTACTGCTCAGTATCTTCATTAGTGACTTGAGTGGGATTGAGTGCAAATTTGTGGATGGTATCAAGCTGAGTGGTGCAGTTGATTCACTTGAGAGAAGGGATGCCATCCAGAAGGACTTTGAAAGATTTGAGGAATGGGCCTCATGAGGAATGTGAACCTCATGAAGTTCAAAAAGGTCAAGTACAAGGCCCTGAACATTGTTCAGGATAATCCCCACTATCAGTACAGGATGAGTGATAAATTGATTGAGAGCAGCCCTGCAGAGAAAGACTTGGTGATATTGATGGATGAAAAATTAGATATGAGCCGGCGAAGTGCACTTGCAACCCATATTCTGGGCTGTGTCAAAAGGAGTGTATCAAGTAGGTTAAGTGATTGTCCTGCTCTAATCCATGCTCATGAGACCACACCGGGAGTACTGTGTCCAATTCTGGGGCCCCAGTACAAGAAAAATATGGACCTGTTAGGGAGCATGCAGAGAAGGGCCACAAAAATTGTCAGAGAGCTGAAATACCTTTCCTGTGAAGAAAAGCTGAGAGCTGGGGTTGTTCAGCCTTAGGAAGAAAAGGCTCTGGAGAGGGTTATTGCAACTTTTTAATATTTTAAGGCAGCTTACAGGAAAAATGGGGAGGGACTTGTTATCAGGGAGTGTAGTGGTAGGACCAGGAGTAACAGTTTTAAACTAAAAGAGGGTAGATTTATGTTGGATAGAAGGAAAAAACTCTTCACTACGAGGATGGTAGTACACTAAGGTTGCCCAGAGAAGTTTTGGATGCTCCATCCCTGGAAGTGTTTAAGGCCAGGTTGGAAAGAGTTATCTGTTGTAGTGTAAGATGTCCTGAGCATGGCAGTGAGGGGGGACTAGATGACCTTTAAAGGTTACTTCCAACCCAAAATATTCTATGATTCTCTGATTAAATTAGTTATATACCAACACGGCAAAGACCTGACAAAGATCATTTCATACTTTCAAGGTTACACTTTTACTTTCCTAGATGCTATTTTAAAATGCAATATCATAAAAGGAATGATTTCACATACCATATTTTGATTTTTGTATACATTGTGTAAATGTGAACAAGAATATTACAAAAATCCCAAGAAGGTAAGTAGGAATTATTATTCTTATTTGTCACAGTTTAACCCCAGCAAGCAACTAAGTACCACACAACTATTCACTCACTCATCTGCATTGGGATGGGGGAGAGAATCAGGAGGGTGAAACTGAGAAAATGTTTGGGTTGAGATAAAGGCAATTTAATAATTAAAGCAAAAGTTGCACACACAAGCAAATCAAAATAAGGAATTCATTCACTACTTCCCATCAGCAAGCAGGTGTTCAGGTTTCTGCAAGAAAGCAGGAGATACCTGAACTCTCCATCACATGTAACAGTTACTTGGGAAGACAAACGGCATAACTACAGATGTTCTCATTTCCTCTTCCTCCTTCTTTTATTTCTGAGCATGATGTTATATGGTATGAAATATCTCTTTGGTCAGTTGGTGTCTGCTGTCCTGGCTGTGTTCCCTCCCAACATTTTGTACACCCTTTTGTACACACAGCTCCTGTGGGAGAGAACAGAAAAAAAGAAACTAGTATTTCCTTTTAGTCCTATTTTAATTCCAGACCACAAAAAAATTTAATATACACCTTAATTTGATGAGCTCTCTAGCAAAGAAATCTATTTTGTTATTCTTTGTTATTTGGTTGATTGAAAACAGTATTTTACTGGTAATTACAGACATAATAAATTTTCTAAGACGTAGGATATTTTTTAACTCCCTTAATAGGCCGTATTTTACACTATAACTTCCCTTGCATTGCCTTGTAAAGATCTTATAGAACAGCTCACCAATGTCACTGCTAAACAAGAAACCACAATGAACTGAGTGATCATAAAACAAATCTCCAGATCAAATTTCATTGTAGGTGTAGTAGTAGACCTGAAGAGATGATGCAAGCTGATCAGTCAGTATTTCCTTAGCAAAACAGTTATGTCTTTAGTACAAAGGCAAAGATCTTTTTCATATTTTCTGAGATGTAGTAAAATAGAAAGATGTAATAGAGTTCTGAAATGGTCAAAACAATGGTAAGGGAAAGATTCTAGGAAATCATATTGAAATGTTTCATCCTTTTCCTTGGAGTTACAGGGAATACTGAGAAATTCTCTAGACACTTTACCTATATACAGAGCTATACCATACTCATTCCGTTCCCTTATTGTATATGTTCCCATAAGGTCTTACCTGTTTCCAGTGGAAATGACATCCTTTTCATTAAGATTCGGGTTCTTTTTTTTCATTAGAGGCTGTCATCCAGTCATCACATCAAGGGTTTATATAAGTCTTGTTTACTCTCTAAACTAAAGCTGTTATAATAAATCTTTTCCTACCCATTCACTCAACTAACTTTCAAGTAGACTTTCGGTATTTCTTACCCCTACTGTGCACACATTTATATTTACACAAATGCATGTAGAATGGGAACAAGCAAGAGGAGTTAGAGATGTGCACACACCTCCAGGGCTATGACCTTACTGGCATCACTGAGATGTGGTGGGATGGCTCTTAAGAGTGGAGTGTTGGAATGGAGGGATACAGACTCTTCAGAAAGGACAGGCTAGGGATACGAGAAGGAGGTGTTACCCCTTATGTGAATGAACAGCTGGAGTACTTGGACCTCCAACTGGGTATGGATGAAGACCCAATGGAGAGCTCACGGTCAGGATTAAAGGGAGAGCAGGGGCAGGTGATGCTACAGTAGGGGTCCACTACAGACCACCTCACCAGGATGATAGAGAAAATGAAGCCCCCTATAGACAGGTAGGAGCACCATCGTATTCACAGGCCCTGGTCCTCATGAGGGACTTTAGCCACTCTGATATCTGTTGGAGGGACAACACAACAGGGCACAAGAAATCCAAGAACTTTTTGGAATGTGTTGCTGACAACTTTCATCTTCAAATGGTAGAGGAGCCAATGAGGAAAGGAACCTCATCCTTACCAAAAAGGAGAGGCTGGTGAGGAATGCCAAACTCAAAGGTAGCCTTGGCTGCAGTGACGAAGAAATGGTAGAATTCATGACTCTTAGGGCAGCGAGGAGGATGTGCAGCAAGCTCAACCCCCTGGACTTCAGGACAGCAGATTTTTTGACTTTCGAAGGATCTGATTGGCTGAATATCATGTAAAAAAAGTACTGGTGGGGAGAAGGACCCAAGAAAGCTGGTTAGTATTCAAGAATCACTTCCTCCAAGACAGGAGAGGTCATCAAAGAAAGAAGTCAGGCAAAAAAACCCAGGAGGCCTGCATGGACAAACAAGAAGCTCCTGGATAAGCTCAACACCAAAAAGGAGGCCTATAGAGAGTGGAAACAAGAATGGGTAGATTGCGTGGAATATAGAGAAACTGTCTGAGTGGACAGGAACAAGATTAGGAGAGCTAATAGCCAGACAGAATTAAATGTCTGGGATATCAAAGACAGCAAGAAAAACTTCTATAAATATGTCAAGGATAAAGGCAAGACTAGGGAAGATGTAGACCCTCTCCGGAAGAAAATGGGAGACCTGGTCACACAGGATATGGAAAAGGCTGAGTTACTGAATGACTTTTTCACATGATTTTTCACTGGCAAGGGGCTTAACCACATAGCCCGTGTCATGGAAGGCAAAAACAGGTGCTATGAGAAGAACTGCCCACAGCAGGAGAAGATCAGGTTTGAGATCGTTTAAGGAACCTGAAGGTGCATAAGACCATGGAATATGATGAAATCCATCCACAGGTCCTGATGCAGCTGGTGGACAAAGCTGCTAAGCTGCTTTCCATTATATTTAAGAGATCATGGCAAACTGGTGAAGTTCCCGCAGACTGGAAAAGGGGAAACATAACCCGATATTCTAAAAGGAAAAAAAAAAGAAGGCTCAGGGAACTATAGGCCAATCAGTCTCACCTCTGTGGCTGGCAAGATCATGGAAGAGATTCTCCTGGAGTCTCTGCTAAGGCACATGGAAAATAAGGAGGTGACTGGTGACAGCCAACATGACTTCACCAAGGGAAAATCATGCCTGACAAATTTGGTTTCCTCTTATAATTCTGCCGCACACTTGTTGCACAAGGGCAGAACAACAGACGTCACCTACCTGGATTTATGCAAAGCATACCACACTGTCCCACACGACATCCTGGTCTCAAAATTGGAAAGTCATGGATTCCATGGATGGACCACTCGGTGGACAAGAAACTGGCTGGATGGCTGCACTCAAAGGACTGTGGTCAATGGCTCAATGTCCAAGTGGCAGCCAGTGACAAGTCATGTTCTTCAGGGGCGGGTACTGGGACCAGTGTTGTTCAACATCTTTGTTGGGGACATGGGCAGTGGGATAGAGTGCACTCTCAGAAAGTTTGTCAATGACACCAAGCCATGTGGCATGGTCACCATGCTGGACAGAAGAGATGCCATGCAGAAGGACCTGGACAGGCTAGAGAGGTGGGCTCATGCAAATTGCATGAAGTTTGACCAAGCCAAGTGCAAGGTCCTACACCTGGGACATGGCAATCCCAGACACAAATACAGGTTCATCAGAGAACAGCTTGAAGCAGACATGGGGAAAAGGACTTGGGAGTGCTTGTGGATGAGAAGCTCAACATGAGCCGTCAGTGCATACTGTTAACCCAGAAAGCCAACTACTCTCTGGGCTGCATCAAGAGAAGTGTGGCCAGCAGGTCATGGGAGGTGATTCTGCCCCTCTACTCTGAGTTCATGAGACCCCACCTGGACTATTCTGGTTTAGATTCATCAGCACAAGAAGGACATGGACTTGTTGGAATGGGACTAGTGGACAGTCACAAAGATGTTTGGAGGGCTGGAGCACCTCTCCTATGAAGCCAGGCTGAGAGAATTGGTGTTGTTCAGCCTGGAGAAGGTAAGGCTCTGGGGAAACATTATAGCAACCTACCAATATCTGAAGGGAGCTTACAGGAGAGCTGGAAATGTACTCTGTCGGGAAGTGGAGTGAAAGGATATGTAACAGTTTTAAATTGGAAGAGGAGAGGTTTAGATTACATCCAGAAAGAAATTCTTTTATGGTGAGGGTGGTGAAACATTGGAACAGGTTGTCCAGGGCAGTTGTGAATGCCCCATCCCTGGAGGTGTTCAAGGCCAGGCTGGATGGGGATTTGAGGAACATGCTCTAGTGGGAGGTGTCCCTGCCTGTGTCAGGGGGGTTGAAACCAGATAATCTTTAACACCCCTTCCAACCCAAACTATTCCATGATTCTATGATTCTATGATTTTATGATCTTGCCTGTTAGCAAGGCAGTTCTGATCCCAGACAATTTTAATAAGTAAAAAATAGGAAAACTGTTCTTTTTAGTAAAAACTGTTGTCTAACCCCACAAGATGTGTTTCTTTTTTTCTTGGAAACTGTAGTGGGAAACTAACTTTGGCTAAAGCAAAATGTGCTAGAAAAATATGGAAGAAATGTTAGAAACAATAGAGAAAACCCAAAATTTTGATTAGCAGTTTATTTTATTGAAGATTTGGAAGCAGAAGGAAACCATTAGCTGGAAGACAAATTTTGGAATTCAGAGACAATACTTGAGAAGTATTTTCTTTTAACTTCTGTATAATCTGCCAGTTATCTGAAACCAGAAGGAAAGAACCAAAGGAAGACACACCCAGAAAACCTTGTCATATCATTGAAATAAGAGCAACTCTCACCATGCTCAAAAAACCAAAACAAACTCATTAATCTGGAAATCTGTCAGAATGACCTCTTTATATTAAATACAGTGTTTATTCAGTTTACAACTCTTCTTAGAGAGGAAATTACAAAATTTCAAGTTCTGATAGCCTTGCTTTGAGTTTCCCTTTCTTCTCTTCTCCACTCCTCATATTTTAGTCCATTACTGATAGACTTCAGACAACTCTCAATCAAAACAAGTCAAAGTGTTGGAGCCTAGAATGGTATTTAATCTCCCTTTTGAAGGATGCTGCTTTTAAACAAAGGGATAAATTATTTTTTTTACATTTATTTTTTTCAATGTTTTCACTATTTGTTATATCATATACTCATTACATCATTATTCATCATAATGGTTTAAATAGTTTTAATGAATAGGTGTTTTTAAAGCTACAAAAGGGCATTACCCCGGCCACTAAACTAATTCTTAAATCTGCAGAAAAGTAATCCAGCATTTTTGTGAAAATGTTACTACAACTGTAGTTTTATGTTTTTCTAAACATCTAATATATACCCTTATGGTTTCAAACATGATAAACACTGACATAAATAACTGTCAAAACATGTATTGATCCTTGTTTGCTGGTGCTTTACCAAAAGCATAATTACTTTGCAAACTAAAATCACAAATTGTCCATGGAAACACTGATCAACTTCAATGTCTTCCTACAGAAAAAACTGAAACATACATACCACCTGATTATATCTCATACAATGCTCACATTAAATTTATACATGAAGTCTGGTAATGCTGGAAAAACAACAACAATAAGAAGTTTCTAACATTGTCTAAAGACATGACTGACATTTTAATTTATCACTAATTTCTGGTGCTGCTGCCATTATTATGCTTTTCATTGCTGGCACAATAACGTAAGTCTGATTTAATATCATATGGACCACAGAGTAACTTAAATTAAGCCCAATTGCAGAATTCCTTGATTGTCCAGTATTTGGCAAGGTTGCTATCAAGGTCTTGGAAATGTCATTCACTGATTGAGATATTGATAGTAAGTTTGCTTTGATTTGTACACAGTCTTTCTGACCTGTGATGGCTAAATGGAGATGTCAAACTTTAGGCTAACATATCTATCCTCTAAAACACAGCATAATATAACAACCTCCAATTTAGCTTTGAATGAGGTACTATGCTGCAAGTGGTAGTTAACTTTCTGGGAGATATTGCTCAGGGCTCCTGCAGTCTGATTGCTTCAAGTACTGGATAAAGGTCATACGATGTTACACTACACTGCAGAAACACTGCACTGTGGTCTTCCCCTCTGCATGAAGAGATTTGTCTGCTCCAGAAGATTTGCTCCAGTGCTTACATTCACTGTCTTTAACATTTGTTAAGGTATGTGTACACTGAACAAATGTGACACTAAAGCCAATGCAGAATTTATCAGAATAACACACTTCAGTTTGTTAATCTCTGAAGAGAATCGTCCCTCAAGTAAATTTTGGTCTATTCTGTAACTGTCTGCCCAGCATTGCACTAAAGACTGTAAATATTTTTATTAACCTCATGGAATCTAATCAAATGCTGGAGATACTGACACAAATATCATTAAAATCCTGGATATTGTTTTAAGATGCCTTTTTTTTTTTTTTAATGAGAATGGCCATTCCCAGACTACCCAAGAGGCTTCTAAAGAGATACACAAAATCTTCATATTTTATATGTTACTGATCTCTCATACATCAAAACCAGCAAGAAAATCCCAACCCTGCTGAAATCTCCTAAACTTCCATAAACTTGGAAATACATCTCATACACATCTGAGTAAATATATATATTTCATGCACTGCTGGTTATTTTGAAAGCAATAATAAGCAAACCAATATTTTACATAATATAATAATACAAAAAATATAACTTACTATAGAATTGATTCTATGATTTATGTAATTATTTACAGCATAACAATAGACTTCTAGGCAAGCCTCCATTTTACCCTTCCTCAGCAATTTTTTTTTACTCTTTTCTTTATTTAGTTTCTCTCTTCCCATCACATCTCATCCACATAATACTTGGGTTCCAAGCCATCACTTTGCATTAAGCCCTGTCTCATCAAGTTGTTACATTAAATCGTTGCCACATGCAGAAAAATCAATGCCTTTCCAGACCAGATTCCTATAAAAACATCTCTACAGCCAGGTCAATTTTTGCTTTTAGATTTCTTTCAATAATTAAAAGGTAGCTGGGTGTGGCATTAGAAAGGATTCAAACAACATGTGCTTAGTATATAGTAGCTGTACTTCCTTACTTGGAGCCTTGAAATTTACTTGGACCAATTTACATCAAATCTCTCTTCTCTCTATTTGACATAATTATTGGCCCTAAGACTGGAACATTAAAATGGTCATAACTCCTAGAATCAATAATGACTGGCATAATGTCCCAAAGGAAACAAAAGTAAAAAAAAGTGTTTGTTAACTTTCCATCACTGAGTCATGTCACCATTATGGCACATATGGATAGTAAGTCCAGACCTAAATATTAATTACAGTCATCTAAACACATTGTGCTGATAGGCTTTAAGCATCGTGGCATTTTCTGATTCAAGAACTGGAGAAGAAAATATGAGAGAGAAAAGAAAAAGTAAGAATTTGTGGAATAAGAGAAGAGGATTCTAGAGTACAAATACTATTTTTTATGTAATTCTTCAAAGGAGTATGTGTGTCTGTTTCTTGTTGTATGTGCTTGCATGGTAGCAGAGGTATGAGAATCTGTAAGTGTTATTTTGATGAGAAGAAGTCCAAATAAAATCAGAAAAAACCTTTCCAGAAGGGTTATTTAGCCTGCTCAAAATAAATGAAGTTAATGGATTTCACTCCCTTACCTTTTGGTCTCCCTTCCTTTCCCTCAGTGTAAGACTTAAAGTCATTGTTGGAGTAATAATAGTAAAGGAGAAATTAAGATTAACCAACTTTTTCTCCATCTTTAATTGTACATGACGCCTTATAAGCTAAACGCAAAAAATAAACTGACTGAATCCTCCATTTAAAGCACATTCTTCTTCACTGCTGCTCATAAACTGCTGTCTACTTAAATTTCCACAAAGATAAAGGTAGCACTAAGAACCACAGTGTCTATCTCTAAATTCAATAGAAAAGGCTGGAGGAACGATTGTCCAAAGGGAGCTATCAAGAGAACTAGGGAAATAACATCCAAGATAAATAGAGAAGAAGTTAGGGAAATGCCATGAATAACATGTAAAGACCAGTAGGAGATCAGAGAATTTATGCCTGGAGAGAAATAAAAAAAGAACCAAAAAAACTCACAAAAAAACCAAATGTGAAAGAATAGCAAACTGAGAAAAGTAGAAGGAAAATAAACGTGACAAGAAAGGCACAGAAAAGGAAAGAAAACCATTTTATTAAAAAGTGTGATACACAAGAGGGCTGACAAAAAAATGCCTCCAGGTTCAAAAGGGTGAAACCATTGAAAACTTGAAAATAACTTCCTTAGCTTTTATAGCAATTTCTCTTTAGGCTTCTCTGGCGGCCACAACAAGTCTACCCTTTTCTGGTTTTACCTCTTTTGACCACCATGTTAGTCACGAAATCACAGAATGAATAACAGAATGACAAGGGACCTCTGGAAATCATCTAGCCCAACCCCCACTACAGAGCAGGTCTACCTAGAGCAGGTTGCACAAGACCATGCCCAAGAGGGTTTTAAACAACTCCAGAGACAGAGATTTCACCACCTCTCTGGATAACTTCTTGCAATGTTCTGTCATCCATCCTCAAAGTAAAGAAATTCTTCCTCATGTTGAGATGGAACTTTCTTTGTTCAAATTTGTTCCTGTTACATCTTCGTCTGTCACCATGCACCACTGAAAAAAGACTAAACCCATCCTCTTTAAGTACGACACTCACCCTTTAAGTATTTATAAACGTTGATCAGATCCTCCCTCAGTCTTCTCCAAACTCAAAAGACCCAAGTCCCTCAGCCTTTCCTCATAAGGGAGATGTTCTAGTCCCCTGATAATCCTTTCATAGCCATTTGCTGTACCCTTTTCAGCTGTTCCTTATCTTTCCTGAACCAGGGAGCCCAGAACTGGACACAGATAGGGCCTCACCAGGGCAGAGTAGAGGGGGGGATAACCTCCCTTGACCTGCTGGCCACCCTGTTCTTGAAGCACCCCGGGAGGCCCTTGGCCTTCTTGGCCACAAGGTCACATTGCTGGCTGATTGTCATTCTGTTGTCCAGCAGGACTCACAGGTCTTTTTCCACAGAGCTGCTCTCTAGGTCAGCCCCTAACCTGTACAGGTGCAGGGAGTTATTCTTCAGCAGGTGCAGCACCCTGCAATTTCCCTTGTTAAATTTATTAGGTTTCTCTCCACCCATCTCTCCAGCCTGTCCAGGTCTTGCCCAGCAAACTTGCTGATGCACTTTACCCCTTCCTGCAGGTCATTGATGAGTATATTGAATAGGAACTGGACCCAGTACTGACTCCTGGTAAAAAATACTTGCTACAGACCTCCAGCTAGACTCTGTGCCACTAAACACAACCCTCTGAACTCTGTCCACTGCACTGTCCATTCATCTAATTCACAGTTCCTAAGCTTACCTATGAGGATGCTGTCGGAGATAATGTCAAAAGCCCCTTGCTGAAGTCAAGGTAGACAGCATCCCCTGTTGTCCCCTCATCTATCCATCCAGTCATGCCATCATAGAAGGCTATCAGAAAACTCCCACAACGTTCTACAATGTAACACCAGATAAGACAGAAATATGCTCCTATATAATAGCAACCCTAGGAAATGTCTGTGACTTAGAGAAGGTCAGGCTTCTAAAATGAGGCAGAAAGAAGCTGAGATGTGTTAACCTGTGCACAGAAGAAAGAGCTATGAGGGAGAACAGGACCAGCAGAGTTCAAAGCTTGCTTATTTTGAGCAACTTATTAAGGAACTAGTTGGAGTTTTAGTAACAGGCTGTGCCTTACTGGACTGACCTGCAAAGCAAACTGAGTCAGCTCGCTAGTTCCCAGTCATCAGGGCAGTGAATAAGGGGGAGAAGTGGGATATATTTCTAGCCCAATGTTAACCTTTATGTCCTAGGGCTCTGAGGATGTCCAATGTTATCTGAGGAGGCATCAGCAAATAAGTGAAAATATCAAAAGATAATGGGTAGAATGTCTTTGTAAGATATGGTGGACTAGATAAAAAACAACCATATCCTTGTGTCAAAATGGTCTAATTGCATTTGTGGTCAAACTTAAGTGGAAACAGAATGCCTAAGGAAATTGCATAATTTCAACAAAACCTCTAGGATAGAGAATTGCACACAGCTACCTTTCAAGTCTGTCCCAAGTATAATTGATCCAGTATTAGGCAGGAGAATAAACAAATGACTCCTTGCAGTCCCCTCATCCAGCCTTACAATTTAGCCACAAGCAACATAAGGTTTACTTGCTCCTGTTCCTCTTTTCTCTCAGTGCTGTTTCAGCCACAATTCCCTGTATTTGCTGTTGCTTTTGTTTTAGCCTTGGTAGAAGGATAAGGTCATGTGAATTTCTCAGAGCATACTAGCATAATTAGACCATGATGGCCTAGGAACATGACAACTTCTCTTTTTTTGCAGACAGGTAGCTTTTTTCATTATTTTATTAGGTAACATGATGTAGTGGATTTATTATTTTATCTTTTAACTAGTTTCCTTTAAGAATAAACTTTGGATCTTCTTATTCTGGCTTAATGTGGTTTTCCTTCTTGGTATGTGCAACTTTTAATAACCCACCAGACTGGATAACAATCCCTGCCAATGACTTTCCAGTCTTCTTTCACCCTCCCTTTTGTGACAAAGAATTCAGAAGCTTTCCATGGATTAAAAATGTGCATTCCCTCTGTACTTTGGGTTATTTTTCTGAGTGTAAATTCAGTACAGTGACAAAATTTATGAGCATGGAATATTTATTTTTTTTTATTCCTCAAACTGTATTCCACACATATTTTCTCTGAGATTTAGAATCCTTGACCTTTGCTTTTGTAAAGTAATTTGATATCATTATAATATGACCCCGCCTTTCCCTTTGAAACCCTTCTGCATTCTGCTCCTCTTTGAGGGGCAAGGTGGAAAGGAAGTGCAGATATTCAAAAGACAATAGGAGTGCATCACTGCTCTAGTAGATGCCTCTTCCCTTCTTTTTCTGAGGAGGCATTGTGGAAGACGAGATAAAGTGAAATAAATGAACAAAATAAATGCAAGAAGATGAAAGGTACCAAGATGTTACAAATCTCTAGTGCATTGAAGAACTTCCTCTACCTCCAAAATCCCTCCTATTTGAATTATTTAGAGCATGCACTGAATAATGAAGAAGCTCCAAAACATGCAATATAAAGATTCAGACATGGTAGGACAGGCTGAGGATGAAACATAATCCTTCACTGTGGTTTATTTTGGTTTAATCTAGCCCTGTAATTGTGTTTTAATATAGTTTTTTAGTATAGAATAAAAAAAAAAAAAAGCTGAAATACATGATAAATTAAGTCATTGAGCATGTTCATTGTTGTAAGTAAAGCATACATGCCAGATGTTCAGAGATTACCCGTGTGAGAGAGAAAAAGAAACAGAAAAATCTAGCTGTATGTTTTGTCTTTGGAGATGACCAAATAGAACTTTCCCTTCCCATGATTGAATGCCTCCTTGGTGTCAGCTAGAATGACTGACTAGTACTAAAACAATTCTCTGGAGCAGCTCATCTTGAACCATATACCACGGATAGAAAGACAGGAAAATGCAGATTTACAAACACCATCATGTTGTTAAATAACATGTAATTTGGGTGAGATTTTTACTCCCTTTTTCTTTTCACTAGCACTGGAGCTGTGAAGCCAAGAGCCATTGCTCTTGAAGGCATTAGATAGAAACCTTTCTCCTACTAATTAAATGAATCTTCAGTTTGCTGTGTACTGCAATCTGTGCCTTGTCACTTTGCTCACATTAGGACATCTCATTCATTCAACTGTCTATTTTGGTTGCACACACATAAATGTTACTATCATGCTTACATTAACACATATGAAACAATAGCCTGAGGGGGATTTAACCTTGACTTTTGCTTCATTTTCTGGCTAACGTACGTTCCCTACACCCTTCAATTCTCTTCTTGTTTACAGCTTCTTGAGATTATTTTTTACCCTATCTACAGAGTGTATAGTTGCTGATTGTTTTTCTGGTCACAAAATAATTTATTTCTAGAACAATTAATGGAATGGAAAAACCTGTCTGTCATAACACTCCTGAAGAAAAAAGGGACTCCCACTTCAGTGCTGTGAGAGTGACTCTCACTCAGAGACCCTCAGAGAGGTCTGTTGAACCTTCTTCAGAGGCTAGAAGTTCAGTCTTCACATGCATTAGCCTGTCCCCTTTTAAAAACACATAACAAAACCTGTATATCAATAATTTCCTATTATACACATGAACATGCCTTAGTTCTCACATCTCATGAACACGTCTTAGATCTCATCTGTGCTTATGAACACAGTGAACACCTCTTCTACCTTCCTGATCCTTCATTTAACACCTCTCAGAGAAACGAGCAGATTTCAGCCTCCCTTGATACATCTATCTTTAGCTACCCATCCTTGTGTACTTGCAAAAGGCAGCAGGTGGGATCTACACCAACTCTCAGATGATTTAAAATCTGCCTACAGAATGAGAATGCCTCTGTAGGAATTTTGGCTGGCTTATGGTAGTTTTGCACAAGGAAGTCATTAAAGCAAGGAATGTGAATCTGTGAATCTCACCTAAACTCTTGAATCAATTCACTTAAATGTCAAATTCACAGTTCTGGTGAGTAAAATCAAAATAAAACTATGATCAGAGCAAATCCAATCATCTTCTACAGTGAAGTAACCTGCTTTGAAGGGTGAGAAGTGGACATTGTTTACCTGGATTTCTCCAAGGCTTTCAATACAGTTCCCCACAGCCTCCTTCTAGAGAAAATGATGTTTTATTTTCTAGACAAGTGGTCCCTGCAGTGTGTGGGGAAGTGGCTCACAGGCCACTTCTAGGCCGCACCTAGAAGATCGTGGTAAATAGCTCTTTTTCCAACTGTCAACCTGTAACAGGGAGAGGCTCCCAGGGATTAATACTGTATCCAATGCTGTTTAGTATCTTCACAAGTGATCCGGATTAGGGGATCAAGTCTACCCTGATAAATGATACTGAACTGAGTGGGGAGGTGGACACTTTGGAAGGAGAGCCACCTTGCAGGAAGACATGGAGAGTGTGCCAACAAGAACCTTGTGAACTTTAAAAAGGATGATTTTAAGGTCATGCACCTGGGAAAACACAATCTAGGAGCGTAGCACAGGATGGGATCTACCCAGGTGGGGAGCAGCTATGTGGAAAGGGACCTTGGAGTTCTAGGGGACAACAACCTCAATATGTGCAGTGTACTGCCACAACAGTGGCAGCCAACAGAAGAGGGTGCTGGGTTGCATCAACAAGGGCATCACCATCAGAGATAAAGTCATTATCTCATGCTACTCAGCACTTGTCAGGCCACACGTGGAAAGATGTATTCAGTTTTGGCCCTCACTATGCAAAAAAGATGTAGACATGTGGAGAGGGTCCAGAGAAGGGCCACCAAAGGATCAAAGGATTGGGAAGCCTGCCACACAATGAAAGGCTGAGAGATTTTAATTTGTTCAGTCTTTAGAAAAGAAGGTTAGGGAACAGCTTATCACCATGTTCCAGTATTTAAAGGGTGGCTACAAAGAAGATGGAGACTCCTGTTTTACAAGGAGTTACATGGAAAAGACAAGGGGTAATGGGTACAATTCAATGCTGGGGATATTCCAATGAGACACAAGAGAAAAAAAATTCACAATGGGAACAATCAACCACTGGAATAGTTTCACTGAATTTCACTGAATTTTTTAGAGTTGGAAGAGACCATAGAGATCATCTAGTCCAACTCCCCCACCGAAGCAGGATTGCCCATAGCTAGAGCATGT